>CM076579.1:476128347-476272695 GCA_034641835.2 Pinus albicaulis | reverse complement strand
GCCTTGGATTTCATAGGACCCATTAATCCTCCATCCAATCAAAGAACTTATATATTAGTCTCTACAGACTATATGACTAAATGGGTGGAGGCCAAAGAACTTATTAGAGCCAATGAAGAAGTTGTCCTAGCTTTCTTATTTGAAGAAATCTTCACTAGATTTGGAATTCCTAGAGAGCTAGTTACAGATGGAGGACCTCCATTCAATTCTCATGGTTTTAAGTCTACCCTTCAGAAATATCATATTCAACATAGAATGACTACACCATACCACCCCCAGGCCAATGGGCAGGTGGAAAGTACAAATAAAGTATTAGAAGCCATTCTAACTAAAACAGTGAAGGACAACCAGAAGGATTGGTCTCAAAGGCTCCCTGAAGCACTATGGGCTTACAGAACTACTTGGATAAACACTACAGGTTTTTCTCCCTATGAATTGGTTTATGGTAAAAATGTTGTTTTTCCCGTGGAATTTGAAATTAAAACTCTAAGAACTGCTTTAGTTGTTAATCTTGATTTGACTGATGTGCAGACAGCTAGGTTGCAGCAGTTTCTTGAATTGGATGAAAAGAGATTAGATGCCATTCATCAAAAAACCATGATTCAACAACAAAGAATGAAGTGGCATGATAAAATTATCAAACACAAGCAGTTCCAAAAAGGTAATTGGGCCTTATTGTATGACTCTCGGTTTGAAAATTTTCAGGGTAAGCTACGTACACGATGGCTTGGACCATATGAAGTAGATATTGTTTTTCCTAATGGAACAGTAAGACTTTTAACAATTGATGATTCTAAAACACCTCTACTAGTAAATGGTCATAGGCTTCGTTTGTACCAGCACCCTGTTTCTAAAGAAGATTTCAAGGCTTCTTGCATGACTGATACACATTATCTTTTTCTAGGGGAGTCTTCTGCTCCTCACAGCATTTAATTTTCTGCACTATATTTCTAGCATTAGATTAGATTTAAAACTAATAATCCTTGTCAAGGGTTGGCATGTTACAATTGTATTTTGCAGAATAAGGGAAAACTCACTAAGGAGGACAGTTTCATCACAGGAAGATTTTAAGCTTCAATCACAAAAGCTTTGTTCCTTTCACTTCAACCCATTCCCCAGCAATATCCCTTTTATCACTTATCCCATTACTCCATCTTTCTTTTTCCATTTTTCCCCATTTCTACCTATTACTGAAATACCATCTTTTAGCCAGTATTTCCCGTTCCCTACTGCTGAAATTATCCCTTAGCAAGTACTTCTCCCAATTTTCTTAAATCCAAATCATTACATTCCATTTTCCTTATTTTTCCCTTTGCTGAAACACCACTTTCAGCAACATGTTATTCATTTTTCCATTGCTGAAACACCACTTTCAGCAACCTGACATTCATCTTTTCATTATTAAAACACCATTTCTTTGCTCTGCTACACAAGTTTTTCAGTTCTCCATTTTTATTCTTCAGATCCCTTGGGTGAATATTATTCAGTATTGAGCAGATCCTGATATGCTCCTGTTTCTACATTCCAGAGAAATTTAAAGATTCTTCCATCAGTATCAAGCCATTATGAAGCACTCTATACTTCGAATTATAAAAACAAAGGTAAAAATATAAGGTATGTGGTTTTTATGTAATACAGTTAAATAATATTTTAAAGAGAGGATCTTGCTCATAATGATTACAATCCCCGCACACTTAAACATCATTTCATCATACGTAAGGGGGGGGAATTTCGAAAACTGAATCATCATTCCACACCATCCAATCCACCGTCACTCTTCATATCCATTATTTCCGCCGTCATTGAGACTCCATATCCTCTGTTGCAACGATTAGCTTGATCAAAGCCTGTGTTTCTGTTCTCTGCGCCTCTGCATGTGACTCAAGTTAGTAGCTATGGGAGGTTCGGCTATTAGACATGAGCCTGGCTCGATAACTCTTCTTGAATTATTCCCGGAGGCCTACCAAATTTTTCAGCAGGCAGGATGGATAACATACTTCGAAAGGTTAGGAGAATTTGATCCTCAGCAAGTTTTAGAGTTTGCGCAGAATTTTCAGGAAGACTACTCTGTGGTTCAAGGGGTCCGAATTTCAGTCATAGAGGAAGATATAGCACAAGTTTCAGGGTTGCCGGTCACAGGTGCTTGCTGGTTTAGTAGGAAACAAGTCATTTTAAATGCACAGCAGGACTTCCTTCTTCCAAAGGAACAGGTTGAGAATAAAGGCCGTGGTATAAGTCTGCATTCATTACCTCGCCCATGGCCAACAGTAGCTGAATTCATCAAGCACTATTTGACTTGTGAGGGGCATTACCAGGTAGTTTATTAACACGACTTTGTTTTAATGAATCATTTGCGGCATGGTCGATTAGTTAATATTCCTTATTATCTGCTTGGATGTATTAAAAACATGTCATATTACTATAGACGGGTAAAATTCCCATCACTATCCCTTACCCATCATCGCTTATGTCAATTATTAATTCAGAGGGGTTTTGCTCAACAAAATCCCCCTCTAAATAATCCACTCCTCCTTCTCCAACAAGCCGAAATTCCCCAGCAAGCCGAAAGTCCCCAAGAAACTCCCGAAAGTTCTTATGAAAGGAAACTGGAAGATATCCCTGACCCCCCATTGATCCCATCCTCAGAACCAGTTGACCTACCCCCAAGTTCATCCCATTTAGCAGAGTCACCCCTTCCCACTGTCCACATCTCTAGCGATGACTCTCAAGCAGAAACACCCCCATCTCCCCTTACTCATAAAAGGAAGAGACGAACCCCAACAGTCTCTGTCTCAAAAAGACAAACAAGGGCCACATCCCAAGCTGTCACCTCTTCCAAAAGCCCTTCCCCTAGAAAATAATCTTCTCTTAAAAAGAAAAGGAAAGTCACTGACTTTTCTGCTTTCCTACCTAGGAGGAAAATGAAAATGACTGTTGAAACTGAAGTCACTCCCATTTCCCCTGACCCTGCGACTATCTTGTTAAAACTTCAATCCTCATCACCATTCCAAATTCCCCAACCATTACCGTCTCGGCCTGTGGCACTGCTCCACAAGAACCAGTTGCCCGGGGTAAGATGACATCGTTTACTACTCAAACAGTAACTGCTCCACAAGAAACCGTTACTTACCCAGAAGCTGAAACACAAGAACTAGCTACTGAGGTACAAAAATCATACACCAAGCATGATAATACAAGGAAACCAGCTGTAGCTGCAACACAAGAACCAGCTACAGCTGTGGATCAGCAGACAACTCCAGCAGAATCAACCAGCACACAGGGTTCACCCACTATGGCATCTTTATTGGAGGAAAATGAGTTTTTGAAGTCAGAACTAGAGGCCTATAAGAAATAATTGATCATGGCACGAGAAGCCTTTGATAGAGAATTGAATCGCTACATGCTGGCACACACAGCATCAGCACAAAAGAAGGATCCATGCAGAGAATACATGTGCCATGAGTGTGGTAACATTTACCAACAGGCAGGATACAAAATAGTCAAAATTCAGGTACCTGAGGCATCTACTTCAGCTGCAATTAAAGAAGAATGCCCTACTGTCACACAAGAACCAGTAGGGCCCTCAAAAATTCTGGAAAAAGAAACCAAACCACAGATATCCTGCCCTGTGTTAGTCAGCTCAGCTACTCAGACAATGCCCCAACCCAGTACTTATAATGCCGGGACACAGACTCCACCATGGAAACAATTAGAAATAATGAATAACTGGAAGAAGCAGTATGTTGTGGATCAAGATAAAATATTACAACAGCATAAGTTGGCCTGGCAGAATCAGATGTATGCCAACTGGGATAATTGGGAGCAAACACTGCAACAGCTCAAGGATTCTAAGAAAGAAATCAAGGAATTAAAAGAGAAACTGGTTTTGATGTTTTCATTAGTGCAAAAATTGTTAGCCACACGGAAACCCTTCTTGAATTATTCTTTGTTCCTTTCTGAACGTCTTGTTTATTTTCAATTGAAGGCAATTAAGGATGGGAGACCTCATGAATTGATCATAGCGGAACAATTTGTCAAAACATTTGCTGAGGCCCCCGCTAGTGACCAACATTTGTTATGTGAACTTTATCTTCATAATGAGGCTATGCCTGAAAATAGACATGTCAATCTCACTCCAATTGTCGGTGATGTACAAATTAGGGCATTTTTTTCATTTCTTGCCAATCAAATCACATGGAAAACTGCTTTTATTGCAAGTAGGCATAATGAGGATAATCACCTCCTTTGGATTAGACCGGAACCTTCAAATCCGACCATTTTTGTAGCTGAATATCACCAATTTTTGCAGAATCCAGGAATGCGCTGCTACATACAACAACTGCAACCCTCAACACTTCTAAAGTGTCATCAGTTAATCAGAGTCAAGGAAACTGCTACCTTGAAGGCCAACACCATGTTCTGGCAACAGTCATGTAAGGAAAGACAAGAGTATCACCCTTTTAGCCCTGATAATCTTCAAACTGCACTATCCAGGGTACCAAACTACATCAGATGCATTCAGCAATGTGTCGAGAACTAGATTGGTTATCATTTTCACTTCCCGATCTTATGGATGCCGGAAGAATGATACCAGTCTCACTACCAATTGGCTAACAGGGACGAGGCAGTAGCATGGCATAAATTGCAGAACAACCAGGGATTCCGAGCTTCGACAGAAGCCACCTTCCATAGTTACTGCTTGAGCAACTTGCATGCAAATAGTCAGTACTCAGACTCTGACTCGGACTAAAAGTTGCCTGAGGACATGCAACCCTTTCAGCTCGGGGGGATGTTAGGACCTCACAATGTACCATTTTTACCATACATATTGACACCACCTTACCCTTTATAACTATATTTAAAAAGGGTTCCATTATCATTTTCATCCATTTTATCCAAAGGTATATGAAATCCTTCTCTTTACTATATATTTAATATGTTTACATATAGTTCCACATTACTCTTATATTTCATCATTAATCAGAGGTATATTGTTGCTAACCAAGTCTAAAAGATTGAGATAATTTATGATAAGGAGCGTGCTGTTTATCTTTGAAACAATGGTATTCACTGAAACAAGTAGCTCAATTCTTGGAAGGAATCCAGTAGACACGTGAAATAGCTACACTACTGCATTGATTTGCGATTTTGGAAGAGTATTTTGGGAACAATGGCAACAAGACGAAGACAAGCAAGAAAGTTGTTACATGGATTGTTCTGAAGCCAGTACTTTTTCTGTATCTGTTGTAACAATATTTTTCTATGGAAGAATAGAAGGACCCTGTTTTAAGATAGAAGAACAGATTTGGATAAATATAGATTT
Source organism: Pinus albicaulis (assembly GCA_034641835.2). NCBI lineage: Eukaryota > Viridiplantae > Streptophyta > Pinopsida > Pinales > Pinaceae > Pinus > Pinus albicaulis. The sequence continues at coordinate 476,267,372 of CM076579.1, read as the reverse complement.
GCTCTTATGTAACTGTAATAGATGTCTCCTCTTTAAAAAGAGGAGACATCATCATTAGAAGGGGAGTTAGAGACTACAGGAGAAACATTATTTTGAGCGAAAAGGAGCAAGACTCCATTGTAATGTATCATTCCTTTTTGACAGATGAATAAAGGTTTCTTTTGAGCGCTTCAATTTAACTCTTTCCCTGGGGAATCTTGTGAGAAGGAAAGGGCCCGCCTTCATCACAAGATTCACCCAATTGCTCCTGTAGTTTGTTGAATTTCTTTATGATATTTGCACCTTAATTTAATTCTGTTTACTGAAGCATCATTTGCATAGTTCTGTAGCTCTTTAAGCACTCTGTTTTCTTTAACGCTGCATGAGTTTGGTAACATTCATTCTTAAAGAAGCCAAGAGATATTTTTCTGTTATCTGTTTGAATGTATGATTGATGTTGGGAAACAGGTGCTGAAGATTCCTGTGCAAAGGAATAGGGTCCTGTTCCCCATTGGTTGACTCTCTTTTTCCTGCAGTGTGATTAGTATCAGGAGACAGGTGTTGAAGGTTCCTGTTCATGGGAATAGGGTCCTGTTTTCTTGAATTTATCTTTTCTACAGTGTGATTAGTGTCGAGCGGTCATAGCAGGGATTCCTGTTGGAGAATGAGGTCTGTTCTGTTATGGTTGATTGGTTTCCTTTCTTGCAGGTGATTTTGCTGTTGGGATTTCTTGAAAGTGCAATAGAAGAATTCTCTTGTAATACTGTAACACAAGTAGACTTCAGCTTTGTTAAAGCAGGGTGTGAATAGTTAGATTTGTATGATTTATAATTGTGTGACTTTTACTACAACATTATCTTGCTTTTGGAATTGAGCATATCCAGTGCGTGATTGTCTTTGGAATAAACAGACCTTCCCGGGTTGACAATTTATGTGGAGCTTGAATTGTTAAAACAATTAAAGAGACCAACATTTTGGCGCCGTTGCCGGGGAAGGAAATTATAGATTTCAAAAGCATTAATATTTTCTTTCTAGATGTGCAGATTGTATGAGAGGACGCGGAACCCAGAAGAAAACTAATCCTACAGGTGGCAAGGGCAAAGGAAGGGGAGGAAGAAAGACTTTCATTGACGAGATTGTATCAAAGGTTGAATCATCACAGAGATTAAGTTCTCGAAGAACAAAACTTCAGCACTCCCCTCAATCGGATTACAAAACAGAGGAAGTCGTGGGCCCTGAAAACATAGAGGAGCCAGTAACGGATATTAAAGGACCAGCAATCAGTGCTGGAGAGTCAGAAGAAAGTGCTAGCAAATCAGCAGAGCACATTGAGGAACTAATAGAGAGTGTTGGACGACCAGTGGAAAACATTGAGGAGCCAGTAGAAGATCTTGACGATCGAGTAAGTGCAGTAGGAGAACAGCCAATGGAAGGAAACAACGAATAGATATTTGGTGGAGGACGTGTAGATCCTGAAGGAGAAGGAAAGGATGAAAATTCTCTCTCTACCTTGGGATTTCCTATTAGTGATCTCCCTAGAGGAACAACTCCTATGAAGAATATTCCATTGTCAGCTTTACCTAACTTCCATGGTTTATCCTCTGAAGATCCGGATGAATTTCTTTTTGAATTTGATATATTATGCAGAAGTTATGATTATGTTACTAATGCTCAAAAGTTGAAACTGCTTCCAGCAACATTAAAAGGAAATGCTTTAAGATGGTTCATGAGCCTTGGGAGTCAGGTAATCATAACATGGGAGCAGATGAAACAGAAATTTCTGCTTAAATATCAAGACTACTGTCGGACAGGAGAAAAGAAGGATGAACTATTCAATATGGCACAAAAGCCGGACGATAATCTGGAGGACTATGTAGAAAGGCTGCAGTACAATATACAGAGATCTGATCATCCAAATATAAGTAAGGAAATTTGCAAAACAATATTACTTAGAGGTTTAAGGGATGATTGTTTAGACATGTTAAATATGCTTGGCAAGGGAGATATATCTAAAGAATCATATGATGAGATTTTTGAACTTTGTAAGAGGTGTTCAAGGGGAGCTGCAAGGAACAGAGTAAGTAATAGAGATCCCACCTATTCAAGAGTGCAGAAATCAGCCAGTGGAGGAGCAACAAGAGCTGAAATAGGTAATTTACTTGAAGAATTTAAAACTGAGATGTTAAGTTTTTTTGCTTCACAAATTGACACTTTGCAGGTTAAAAAGAAGCAGGCTGAAGCAGAAGCAACTCTGGCTGTCTTTTGCCCGAAGTGCAGAGACAAACATCCACTAAGGGAGTGCCCATTGGACAAAATACCAATCTACACCCTTTGTGAGAAAGATCATGAAACACAACAATGTCCATCTCTACCAGAAATAAAGGTAGCATTGCAGCCAACGGAAGAAGAAGCTGAAGCAGTTTACCTGCTAACTCAAAGAAGACAATGGCAACCAAAAGGACAAGGTATGAATTCTAGTATGCCATTTAATCGTTGGAATAATTATTATGCTTTCAGTCAAAAAAATTACCCTCCCTTTAATCAAATGCAATACCCACCCTTTAATCATATGAATTTCCCACCCATGCAACAATCAAACCCTCCCTTTGTTGATCCTGCAATGTGGACTCCTTGGCCCCCACAGCAGCCATCTTCTTTTAACCCTTGGAATTCAAATTGGAGAAGCCAACAACTCCCGTATCCAAATCAATTTCCTCAATTTCAACAACCACTTCCTCTGCCATCAAATGCTCCACCAAATAATCAAATGAGACCCCAGCTACCTGTACAACCAAATCCTAACCCCAATAATAAAGTTGTGCAAGTCATTGATATTCAGAATCAGCCTATATTTTCTACTATGCAATGTAATGATATTCATTTGAGATCCGGGAAAACAGTAGAACCTATCATTGATGACATAACCTCTTCTAATTCTGATAAAGAGGAAACTGAGAAGCATAAAAAAGCACAACCACCATTTAACAAGGGTATTGAAATAACAGAACCACCATTCCCCGAGCGTTTAGTTTTAACTAGAACGCCTGAAACACCTGCTTTTAATCTTTTAGGGGAATTGCAAAACTTGTATGTTAAAATTCCACTTTTACAGGCACTGAGAGATGTACCAATTTATGCCAGAACCATAAGGGACATTTGTGTTAAGAAACCTGGTAGGAAAACTAAAGATCCCCTTACAGTTCATGTGATGGGTGACTTATCTGCATGAATGTCTGGAAAAACCCCTCCTGTGAAATATGGTGACCCCGGCCATCCTACTGTGACAGTTCAAATTGGTAAAACAATGATTCCTCAAGTTCTGGTAGATCTAGGTGCCACAATAAACATTATGACTCTTGAAACTTCACAGTTGTTACAGCTAAATAACACAATCAGAGATACACCAACTATCCTAGAGTTAGCTAACCGTTCTACAATTAAACCAGAAGGAGTTGTTGAAGATATAGTTATCTCAGTTGAATCCTGGAATTACCCAGCTGATTTTGTTGTATTACAGACTAAAACAAAGCTGGGGGGACATCCCTTAATTCTGGGGAGACCATGGCTGGCCACAGCCGATGCCTTTATCAGTTGTAGATCTGGTTCAATGACAATTTCTAATAGTTATGAAACCAAACAGCTTACTCTTTATCCTCATGCCACACCCATAATTACTAATGAAGATTCTATGTGGATGGATTATGATGATAATGCTATTCAACCCATTTTAACTATCGGAGAAGCCTTAACTCTTAAAGACAATACAGAAGATGAAATAATTAATAATTTTATGTGTGAACCTTCCTCTGTAATTGCTAAAACACACAATCAATTGACTGCAATTTTTGAAACGGATACCCAGGAAAATATTGAATCTGAAGATTTATCTCAAACATTAACCACCATCTCATCTAAAAGCACAACAGTCGAAATCGAACCTGGCAAGACATTAAACATAAATCCTGATCTAACAGATGTTGAAACACAGCAGTTAATGAAGTTATTACGTGAAAATAAGGAAGAATTTGCATGGGATTACACGGATATGAAAGGAATCTCTTCTGAATTATGTACTCACCGAATTTATATTAAAGAAGGATGCCAACCAGTCTGTCAACCCCAAAGACGAATGAACCCTAATTTAAAGGAAATTGTTAAAGAAGAACTTCAGAAATTGCTTAATGCAGGATTTATATACCCCATATCTGACAGTGAATGGGTTTCCCCATTAGTAATAGTCCCTAAGAAAAACGGGAAGTGGAGAGTGTGTGTTGATTATAGAGCCTTAAACAAAGCTACTCAAAAGGATCACTTTCCTTTACCTTTCATTGATCAGGTGTTGGATAGTCTATCAGGGAAGAAATTATTTTCTTTTCTAGATGGATTCAGTGGGTATAACCAAATTAGAATTTCACCCAGGACCAGGACAAGACCACTTTCACTAGCCCTTGGGGAACTTTTGCTTATAGAGTTCTTCCATTTGGGCTATGTAATGCACCAAATAACTTTCAAAATGTTATAGGAATCTTTTCTCGATATGTCGAATGAGTTCATGGAAATATTTATGACGATTTTACTCTGTGGTGTGTCTTTTTGAAGATGTATTATGTACCTGGAGCAGCATTAAACGTTGTACAAGCTCACCTCTCCCTAAGTACTGAAAAATGTCATATGATGATGAGTGTAATATATATTTTGGAATATTTTATCAGAACATCTCAAGGTATTCAGTAGACCTATCTGGGGTACCATATTGGTCAATCTTTCATTTCCTAAAACACAAACCGACGTGAGAAGTTTTCTGGACATGTCGATATTACGTAAGATCATTTTAAGATTTTTCTTGCAGATAGCCTATTATTTGTGTTGCTTATGAAAAATGCTGAATTTAAGTGGACTAATCCTTGTCAGAAAGCCTTTGTAGAACTCAAGCATCAGTTATCTATCGCTCCTATTTTGAGGGGACCTGATTGGGCCCTCCCTTTTCATATATCTTCTTATGCTTCAAACACTGCAATTGGAGCTGTCTTGGGACAAGAGGAGAATCATCTTCCTTATGCTATCTACTTTATCAGTAAGAACATGACCCCTGCTGAGCTTCATTATACAGTTACCGAAAAAGAGTTTCTTGCGGTAATTTATGCCATTAATAAATTTCGACATTATATCACTGGTTATTCTACCTTTGTCCACACTGATCACTCGGATATTAAGTATTTAATGAGCAAATCTGTCACAAATGCTCGAGTTACCAGATGGCTATTGTTACTGCAGGAGTTTGATATTACAATTGTAGATCGGCCTGGTAAAGAAAATGTGGTGGCTGATTTCCTTTCATGGTTAAAAACTGATAATAATATTCCAGTAGATGATTCCTTTCCGATGAGGTGATTAATAGCCTCTCGCTCACTTCGTGGTATGCGTATAATATTGCCAATTCATTGGTTACAGTAGCACTATCTTCACACTCCGATATACAGTAGAAAAGAAAGAATTCACCAACAAAGTGCACCGGAAACTATTTTAACCAAATTTCATGGCCAGGCTTGATTAGGAAATCAAGATGCATTAGGGAGGATTATGGCAGTCACATACTAAAAGCTTGTCATGATGCAGTTCTTTATGAGTATTCATTTATAAAAGAACAGCACACAAAATTTTGAGGATGGGTTACTATTGGCCCTCATTATTTAAGGATGCAAAGAAATATGTGAGGGCTTGTGACAGTTGTCAGCGAATGGGTCAACCCAATCATAGAGATCAAATGCCATTAAACCCCAAGGTAGTATCCGAACCATTTGAAAGATGGGCCTTGGATTTCATAGGACCCATTAATCCTCCATCCAATCAAAGAAATTATATATTAGTCTCTACAGACTATATGACTAAATGGGTGGAGGCCAAAGCACTTATTAGAGCCAATGAAGAAGTTGTCCTAGCTTTCTTATTTGAAGAAATATTCACTAGATTTGGAATTCCTAGAGAGCTAGTTACATATGGAGGACCTCCATTCAATTCTCGTGGTTTTAAATCTACCCTTCAGAAATATCATATGCATCATAGAATGACTACACCATACCACCCCCAAGCTAATGGGCAGGTGGAAAGCACAAATAAAGTACTAGAAGCCATTCTAACTAAAACAGTGAAGGATAACCGGAAGGATTGGTCTCAAAGGCTCCCTGAAGCACTATGGGCTTACAGAACTACCTGGGGAAATACTACAGGTTTTTCTCCCTATGAATTGCTTTATGGTAAAAATGTTGTTTTTCCTGTGGAATTTAAAATTAAAACTCTAAGAACTGCTTTAGTCGTTAATCTTGATTTGACTGATGTGCAGACAGCTAGGTTGCAGCAGCTCCTTGAATTGGATGAAAAGAGATTAGATGCCATTCACCAAACAACCATGATTCAACAACAAATAATGAAGTGGCATGATAAAATCATCAAACACAAGTAGTTCCAAAAAGGTAATTGGGCCCTATTGTATGACTCTCGGTTTGAAAATTTTCAGGGTAAGCTACGTACACGATGGCTTGGACCATATGAAGTAGATGTTGTTTTTCCTAATGGAACAGTAAGACTTTTAACAATTGATAATGCTAAAACACCTCTATTAGTAAATGGTCATAGGATTCATTTGTACCAGCGCCCTGTTTCTAAAGAGGATTTCAAGGCTGCTTGCATGACTGATACACATTATCTTTTTCTAGGGGAGTATTCTGCTCCTCACAGCATTTAATTTTCTGCACTGTATTTCTAGCATTAGATTAGATTCAAAACTAATAATCCCTGTCAAGGGTTGGCATGTTACAATTGAATTTTGCAGATTATGGAAGAACTCATTAAGGAGGACAGATTCATCACATCTGAAGCTTCAATCCCAGAAGCTTTGTCCCCTTCATTTCAACCTATTTTCTAGCAATATCCCTTTTATTACTTATCCCATTTCTCCATCTTTCCCTTTTTCCATTTTTTTTTTGCCCCACTTCTACCTATTCCTGAAATATCATCTTTCAGCTAGTATTTCCCGTTCCTTACTGCTGAAATTATCCCTTAGCAAGCACTTCTCCCACTTGTCTTAAACCCAAATCATTACATCCCATTCTCCTTATTTTTCCCTTTGTTGAAACACCACTTTCAGCAACATGTCATTCATTTTTCCATTGCTGAAACACCACTTTCAGCAACCTGTCATTCATCTTTTCATTATTAAAACACCATTCCTTTCCTCTGCTACACAATTTTTTTAGTTCTCCACTTTTACTCTTCAGATCCCTTGGGTGAACATTATTCAGTATTGAGCAGATCCTGATATACTCCTGTTTCTACATTCCAGAGAAATTTAAAGATTCTTCCATCAATATCAAGCCATTATGAAGCACTCTATACTTCGAATTATAAAAACAAAGGTAAAAATATAAGGTATGTGGTTTTTTTATGTAATACAGTTAAATAATATTTTAAAGAGAGGATCTTGCTCATAATTATTACAATCCCCGCACACTTAAACATCATTTCATCATACGTAAGGGGGGAATTTCAAAAACTGAATCATCATTCCACACCATCCAATCCACCGTCACTCTTCATATCCATTTCCGCCGTCATTGAGACTCCATATCCTCTGTTGAAATGATTAGCTTGATCAAAGCCTGTGTTTCTGTTATCTGCGCCTCTGCATGTGACTCAAGTTAGTAGCTATGGGAGGTTCGGCTATCAGACATGAGCCTGGCTCGATAAATCTTCTTGAATTATTCCCGGAGGCCTACCAAATTTTTCAGCAGGCAGGATGGATAACATACTTCGAAAGGTTAGGAGAATTTGATCCTCAGCAAGTTTTAGAGTTTGCGCAGAATTTTCAGGAAGATTACTCCGTCGTTCAAGGGTTCCGAATTTTGGTCACAGAGGAAGATATAGCGCAAGTTTCAGGGTTTCCGGTCACAGGTGCTCGCTGGTTTAGCAGGAAACAAGTCATTTTAAATGCACAGCAGGACTTCCTTCTTCCAGAGGAACAGGTTGAGAATAAAGGCCGCAGTATAAGTCTACATTCATTACCTCGCCCATGGCCAACAGTAGTTGAATTCATCAAGCACTATTTGACTTGCGAGGGGCGTTACCAGGTAGTTTATCAACACGACTTTGTTTTAATGAATCATTTGCGGCATGGTCGATTGGTTAACATTCCTTATTATCTGCTTGGATGTATTAAAAACATGTCATATTACTGTAGACGAGTAAAATTCCCATTACTATCCCTTACCCATCATCGTTTATGTCAATTATTAATTCAGAGGGGTTTTTCTCAGCAAAATCCCCCTCTGAATAATCCACTCCTCCTTCTCCAACAAGCCGAAATTCCCCAACAAGCCGAAAGTCCCCAACAAACTCCCGAAAGTTCTTATGAAAGGCAACTAGAAGATATCCCTGATCCCCCATTGATCCCATCTTCAGAACCAGTTGACCCACCCCCAAGTTCATCCCATTTAGCAGAGTCACCCCTTCCCACTATCCACATCTCTAGTGATGACTCTCAAGCTAAAACACCCCCATCTCCCCCCACTCATAAAAGGAAGAGACGGACCCCAACAGTCTCTATCTCAAAAAGACAAACAAGGGCCACATCCCAAGCTCCCACCTCTCCCGATAGCCCTTCCCCTAGAAAATAATCTTCTCCTAAAAAGAAAAGAAAAGTCACTGACTTTTCTGCTTTCCTACCTAGGAGGAAAATGAAAATGATTGTTGAAGCTGAAGTCACTCCCATTTCCCCTGACCCCACGACTATTTTGTTAAAACTTCAATCCTCGTCACCATTCCAAACCCCCCAACCATTACCCGTCTCGTCCTGTGGCACTGCTCCACAAGAACCAGATGCCCGGGGTAATATGACATCATTTACTACTCAAACAGTAACTGCTCCACAAGAACCAGTTACTCACTCAGAAGCTGAAACATAAGAACCAGCCACTGAGGTGCAAAAATCATACACCAAGCATGATAATGTAAGGAAATCAACTGTAGCTGAAACACAAGAACCAGCTACAGCTGTGGATCAGCAGTCAACTCCAGCAAAATCAACCAACACACAGGGTTCACTCACCATGGCATCTTTATTGGAGGAAAATGAGTTTTTGAAGTCAGAACTATAGGCCTATAAAAAAGAATTGATAATGGCAAGGGAAGCCTTTGATAGAGAATTAAATCTCTACATGTTGGCACATACAGCATCAGCACAAAAGAAGGATCCATGTAAAGAATACATGTGCCATGAATGTGGAAACATTTACCAGCAAGCAGGATACAAAATAGTCAAAATCCTAGTGCCTAAGGCATCCACATCAGTTGCAATTAAAGAAGAATGCCCTACTGTCACACAAGAACTAGTAGGGCCCTCAAAAAGTCTGGAAAAAGAAACCAAACCACAGATATCCTGCCCTGTGTTAGTTAGCTCAGCTACTCAGACGATGCCCCAACCCAGTACTTATAATGCCGGGACACAGACTCCACCATGGAAACAATTGGAAATAATGAATAACTGGAAGAAGCAGTATGATGTGGATCAAGATAAAATATTACAACAGCATAAGTTGGCCTGGCAGAATCAGATGTATGCCAACTGGGATAATTGGGAGTAGACACTGCATCAGCTCAAGGATTCTAAGAAAGAAATCAAGGAATTAAAAGACAAACTGGTTTTGATGTTTTCATTAGTACAAAAATTGTTAGCCACCAAGAAACCATCCTTGAATTATTCTCTGTTCCTTTCTGAACGTATTTTTTATTTTCAATTGAAGGCAATTAAGGATGGGAGACCTCATGAGTTGCTCACAACGGAACAATTTGTCAAAAAATTTGCTGAGGCCCCCGCTAGTGACCAACATTTGTTATGTGAACTTTATCTTCATAATGAGGCTATGCCTGATAATAGAGAGGTCAACCTGAATCCAATTGTTGGTGATGTACAAATTAGGGCATTTGTTTCATTTCTTGCCAATCAAATCACATGGAAAACTGCTTTTATTGCAAGTAGGAATAATGAGGATAATCGCCTCCTTTGGATTAGACTGGAACCTTCAAATCTGGCCATTTTTGTAGCAGAATATCACCGATTTTTGCAGAAGCCAGGAATGCGCAGCTACATACAACAATTGCAAGCCTCAACACTTCTAAAATGTCAATAGTTAATCAGAGTCAAGGAAACTGCTGCCTTGAAGGCCAACACCATGTTCTGGCAACAGTCATGTAAGGAAAGACAAGAGTATAACCCTTTTAGCCCTAATAATCTTCAAACTGCACTATCCAGGGTACCAAACTACATCACATGCATTCAGCAATGTGCCGAGAACTGGATTGGTTATCATTTTCACTTCCCGATCTTATGGATGCCGGCAGAACGATACCAGTCTCACTACCAATTGGCTAACAGGGATGAGGCAATAGCATGGCAGAAATTCCAGAACAACCAGGGATTCCGATCCTCGGCAGAAGCCACCTTCCACAGTTATTGCTTGAGCAACTTGCATGCAAAGATTCAGTACTCAGACTCTGACTCAGACTAAAAGTTGCCTGAGGAAATGCAACCCTTTCAGTTGGGGGGGATGTTAGGACCTCACAATGTACCATTGTTACCATACATATTGACACCACCTTACCCTTTATAACTATATTTAAAAAGGGTTCCATTATCATTTTCATCCATTTTATCCAAATGTATATGAAATCCTTCTCTTTACTATATATTTAATCTGTTTACATATAATTCCACATCACTCTTATATTTCATCATTAATCGAAGGTAGATTGTTGCTAACACAAGTCTAAAAGTTCACAGATAATTTATGATAAGGAACGTGCTGTGCTTAAACAATCGGCCATTGCTGAAACAGTTGACTCCGTTGCTGAAATAGTCGGCGAGCACGTAAATTCCGTCACTATTCGTGATTTTCAATTCTGGAAGAGTATTTTGGGAACAATGGCAACAAGATGAAGACAAGCAAGAAATTGGTTACACGGATTATTCTGAAGCCAGTACTTTTTCTGTATCTGTTGTAACAATATTTTTCTATGGAAGAATAGAAGGACCCTGTTTTAAGATAGAAGAACAAATTTGGATAAATATAGATTTGCTCTTATGTAACTGTAATAGATGTATCCTCTTTAAAAAGATGAGACATCATCATTAGAAGGGGAGTTAGAGACTACAGGAGAAACATTATTTTGAGCGAAAAGGAGCAAGACTCCATTGTAATGTATCATTTCTTTTTTACAGATGAATAAAGGTTTCTTTTGAGCGCTTCCATTTAACTCTTTCCCTGGGTAATCTTGTGAGAAGGAAAGGGCCCGCCTTCATCACAAGATTCACCTGATTGCTCCTGTAGTTTGTTGAATTTCTTTATGATATTCACACCTTTGTTTAACTCTAATTGCTGAATCATTATTTGCGTAATTCTGTAGTTCTTTAAGCATTATATTTTCTTTAACGCTGCATGAGTTTGGTGACGTTCATTCTTAAAGAAGCCAAGAGATATTTTTCTGTTATCTATTTGAATGTATGATTGATGTTGGGAAACAGGTGCTGAAGATTCTTGTGCAAGGGAATAGAGTCCTGTTCCCCATTGGTTGATTCTCTTTTTCCTGCAGTGTGATTAGTATCAGGAGACAGGTGCTGAAGGTTCCTGTTCACGGGAATAGGGTCCTGTTTTCTTGAATTTATCTTTTCTACAGTGTGATTAGTGTCAGGAAACAGGTGCTGAAGTTCCTATTTGGAGGAATAGGGTCCTGTTCCCTGTTATGGTTGATTGGTTTCCTTTCCTGCAGGGTGATTTCCTTTCATTATCTTTTCTTGGGATTCTTTTAATGAAAGACTGCAATAGAGGAATTGATTCTACTATAACATAAGTAACTTCAGCTTTGTTAAAGCAGGGTGTGAATAGTTAGATTTGTATGATTGATAATTGTGTGACTTTTACTACAACATTATCTTGCTTTTGGAATTGATAATATCCAGTGCGTGATTGCCTTTGGAATAAACAGACCTTCCCGGGTTGACAATTTATGTGGAGCTTGAATTGCTAAAACAATTAAAGCGACCAACACTAAGGAGCCTAGGTGTTACCTCTACAGGTATAACTCCTATTGGCCTCCAAGGGGTCATAGAAATAAAATAAGCCCTTGTAGCGACACCAACTGGTGCTACCACAAGGGATAAAAAAAGGCAATAAGGTAGACACCCCCAAGTTACCTAGGGCATTAGAACCTTGTACATTATGTGATATCGTAGGCCATCTTACTAATATTTTCCCAGAATTAGAAAAATTAAAACCTCTTCAGCATACCAAAAGAAATGTCACAAACTTATCCACCCGTAAAAAGGAAAAGGTAACGAATAACCAAGGGAAATCATTACACACCAATCATACGCACGCCATATTCAACCAATATATGAATTACACCCACCATTTCCTTGAGATGCCTATGATATAGGGATTCCTTGCAAGCCCTGGAATAATCAAATATTGAAGACCCCTTTGTTGCATCCATGCAAATGGGAAGAGACAGGTCCAAAACCATCAAATCTGTAGGAGCAACTACCACGTGTTTTATTGTCCCCACATATGTCGTTTACGGTATATGTTACATTTCATGCGATACTTTATCATTGAAAACCCTGAATTAGCCAAATCGAACGAAGAATTTATGGAAAAAACTACAACTCAAGGGACTGAATCAATAAGGACCATATTATATATGTCAGAAGAGACATTCACCAAAACGACCACCTCTCCCCCATAACTATCATTTGATCATTGAATGTGCAGCTTTAGAGTTGTTTCAAATATGGTACCCGATCAACTTGGTGTACTTCAGATAGGCATGACCTAATCAATTTTTTTCGGGTATGTCAGGATAACCACCAGATTCATCATTGTCCCTACATTCCCTAATTTCATTTAACATTATATTCTCTATGCCTAGCCATAGTTGATCTTTACAACTTGGATATATCGGATTCAGAGTCTGTAGAAAGTTCCACAACCCAGGAGAATGAAGCAACCAGATCCATCCTCTTTGTATCTGAAGAAAGGTAGCCACCAAAAGGACAACGTCCCACCCCCAACCACCATCAATGTCCAGTCCTAGCCTATGTATTATGTGAAGAACATGATCATTTGATCACTTAGTGCCCAAATTTAGTATCATTCCTAAATTGTACCACATCACCCTAGTGGTCCAAAGGCATTGGAAAAAAAAAGAGCGCAAATCTTGTCTAATTTTTCAAGATAACCACCACGCTCGGCATTGCCCCTAAATCCCCCAATTTCAAATTATGTTGGACTTCATGCGCTCATTCGTCACCAATAATCCAAACATAGTCATTTTCGAGTTACCACAACATAGGTAGTCAGGAGCAATGAGGTCTTCCCCCCATTGTCACCGACCACCTACAAATGTGAAGGAAAAAAATCTCCCTAGAAAGGTAAGAATCCAATCAAACATTTCATGTACCCTATGTGATAAAGGGGACCACATGTTCAACCAGTTTCAAGAACTTGATAAGTTCACTATCACTCTTTGCATGGTCACCCCCATACCCAAAAATCATCTCTCTAATCAAGAGAATATCACGCGTTGCTACTATCGGATTTTCTCACAACTTTACCATATGATGGATTGTCAATACCTGTCAAGGTTAAGAGAAGCTAGAACATCATTGAGTCAAGGCCCCCCAAAGAATCCATACCATCCAATGCCAAATACTCGGAGGTGACAGAAGCGCAGAAATGCACCAATGCACAACCATCCCCCAACATCAATGTCGTGCATGGAGAGTAGTATTGGGTCTCATACCATCTACTCGTTCAGTACCTTCACTCCATGCAACATATACATGAGCCATAAACATGAACATAGGCATGCCCTATGTTGAAAAAATTTCGACACCTCTGCATTCAACAAGTAAAGGAAGATACGTCTACCCCTAATACACTGCCAAGAGAGCATGACTCTCCTATAGCTAAAAAAAAAAAAAAAAACATCGCGAAAATTCTTCCGCCATCTAATGCTGATGAAACAAAACACCATATACAGTTCATCTTATTATCCATGGGAACCATGACTCGCGTTGTATTCTCATCATCAATGAATTGTTCTAAAAAAATAATTCTAGTGTCATAGATGTTCCATCATAAATACATAAAATCCATCATAAACATATAGAAAAATCATAAAAATAACCATAGACACATCATAAGAGCTGCCAAAATACATCTTGCATATATATATATATATCCAAAAAATGTGTGTCCCGATATAGAAAACAAGCCCGCTAGCTATCAATTTGGTCAAAAAATACATATCACCAACACAATGAAGCATCCTAATAATGGGTGCTTTCCCTAAACATAAAATTTCTCTAGCTTTGAGCCCCGCCTGGTGGGTTCTTCAGTCTGACGTGAAACCCTGATGCCAGTATCAAAGAAGCAATTACAGCAGCAAGTGTTGCTCGACGCAAATTCAGGAGATGCAACCTCTCTTAGGCCATCACTATATCCAACCATATATCGGTCAGGTCATCAAAACCCCTAGTCACGGAAAACCTTGAGTCAGCCTATCTATTCGACTCCAAGAATCCTCAAAATCCAAAGCATGAGCATCTGTTGCCTCAGCACGAGCCACAACCTTTGTCACATTAGCCTCATAAACCACCAACCAACCCTTGACATCCATCGCTCGGTCCTTTGCTGCCAATCCTCGAATATTGGTAGCTGGTAGTAGCTCCTCAACCACTGCCACCCGCGCCTCTGCTGCCTTTGCACGCGCCAAAAGGGAAACATCTCCATTAGCTGCTGTAGCGCTACTACCATCCCCTAAGTGACCTCCAGTACCGATCTAGTCCCCGAGTCAAACCTGACTCAACGTACCCCTCATCCTAGGCTCATGGCCTACCAAGAATTCTAGGGGATGCCCTTTCTGCCCTGCATCTGCAAATAAAAAAAATAGTATCAATGTCACCATCAACAACACACACACACACACACACATATCTATCTATATATATATATATATATATATATATATATATACATAAAAAATGGAACTCTCAATGCAGAAAAAATAAAATATCATACCTGTTGGTCCCCATGCATAACCAGGAGTGTGACCCATGTTCGGATCCCCCCATAAATAAATCCCACATAGGGGAACTCGAGGAATAGTTGCGGGTTTGACTCAAACCGTGCCTCAATTGTCTCATCCCAATATTTGCTTGCCTTAGCCTCACTAGCACAGGGTGTCACAGGTATCCATTAATGCATCTGAGGATCCCTCGAAGGGTCCAAAGGTACCAACACAAAGAGTCTTAACATCACGACCCGCTCACACATAATGTATCAAAGGACCCCATGACTATCGATGCACCCCTATGTACTTTATCCAGTTGCCTAAACATACCACGATAAACATAATGGGCCTAATCAAAGAAACAACCAGCTTGTAGTCGACGCAGCACCGAAATATGCAGCTCTGATACTCTATGTGGTGATGTCGACCCAGATATGCGAACTATCATGGCTAGAGTGGCTCACTCAGCCAATTTTGTAATAGAGTCCCCTCGGACACAACCCTGAGTAATGGGGTTACGCCCGCAGTGACCAGACTCCACAACTCAATCATGAATTTTCACTCCCCCAGCAAGAAGTGGACATGGGAGAGCCCCCCATGAGGCAATATGCCCATCAAAAGTAAATATCAGACTGAGGCCATATCCTTAGATAAGTCTGGTGTAAGAACATAACATGTCACTTCCTATCCCAACATCTAACCAAGTAGCGTAAGAATGTATCCTGATATCTCAATATGTTGCTCTCACAGAACTTGATCAATCCATATCGAGCCAATGTATCTCAAGCACTTGGGTTTTGTGCTATCGTCATGCAGAGAGCATGGGATTCCCGCTCTCTCCAGAGCATCCTGCCACAAAGGAAACACCAAAAAATTTCAGTTTTACAAAAAGACCATCAAATTCAGTAAATTTTGACACCACCATGCCTTACAGCCCTATGTGTGCATTGTCTCCATGCATGTGGCAAGCACAAGCTCATGGAACAATGCGCTAAAAATTTGATAGTCGTGGGGTCTTTGCACAAAGATAAATTCCTTGTGTGGAGACCACGCAGGCTATCTTCGATCGCTCACGTGGTCCTACCTAGAAATGGATAAAAATTTTGTACAAGTCCTCACTTGTATGTTCCACCCATACAAGAATATGACAAAAATTAATAACATGAGGTTTTAGCTCCTACCTGACACTATCCGTGTGAATCTCAGATACTTTGGCTGACAAAAATGACAAGAAAATATCTGGAAAGTGGTTTTGACCTCCAACACTCAAACTTAAAAATGGGCCATATTAGGCTATATATTACCCTTTATACCATTTTTGAAAATCCATAACTAGAGCTCAGATTACTGAATCACAAAACTGCAGGAAGCACAGTGATCAACACTTCATCATGTTCGATATGGACCTCATAAGTCCAGATTTCGAATAAAGGCATTTTTGGGCCCAACGCCCACCCCCTCCATACTACAGTTCAGGTACACCCTCTCTTATTTCTTTGAATACAATTTATTTCAAAAATATTTTTATGAAAAAAATTCTTTTACTTGGGGTATTGGCTATAGAGATTGCAAACACGCCAAATAGCTATATGTCCCAGAAAACAAAAGTACAAGAGCGAGTATCATTCTATCCTCAACATTTTAGGCTTCCCTAAAAATATTCTCATATCCTGACATCATTTCCTTAGAAGAATAAAACCATATGATTCATTCACCTAACCATTTTTATCATCACCCCACCTTGCACATGATAAACACCCTTGCATGTCGGTAGAGCCACACCTTCCATGGTATCCATCACTCATGTAGACCATACATCAATATCTGGAGCCATGGCCATAAAATCTGGCCCGGGAACCACTTCATGTTCGTATATCCATTATCAAACATCAGTCATTTTTACTCATCACATAAACCTTTCTCTCGGTCCACCATTCTCTATGAGTGGATCAACAAAAACACATCACCGTGTTTCACATCTAGCCTATCACACCCTCATAAGCATAGCCCATCTATGAAATTTCATGTGCCTCATCACCCTCACATCGAGACTAACCATTGGGGCCCCCACCCTAAGAAAAACGCATTCCTCACATCATCGTGTAGGATCATTCATGTTAATGGGGCACCCGTCTTTGTGTTTGTACATCCAAACCACTTTCATATTATTTTGGAAAGTGTACGATTTTTTTTTAGGAGAATAATCCCAACCATACATTTACACTTCTTACTTGGAAGCAGTCCCTAATCACCCTTGGTCATAGCTGTGTATTCTTTACCACACCCAACCATGTCAATCATATCAAACATACACCCACCTTGCATGTCCTATTGACCCCAAGGATTCCCCCCATCAGAAGTTGTTATGACTGTTGCCACTCACATTTACAGCTCTGACCTCAGACCACTTAACCATCATCATTAGTTATATCCATCTATCTTCATCATATATTGTTAACCTATCACATTGCACCCTGATACATCAAAAACCCTGGTCCCTTGCATCAATACTTGTTTCAATCGATTGATGATTCCTTCTTGTTGACTTCATCAACAACTTTCCAGGAAGGAGGTAGTACCTTGGATGACTACTCACCAAAATAGGGGAATCCTTGAATGGCACGATGGGAATTAACATTCCAGGAAGGAGGTAGTACCTTGGATGACTACTCACCACAATAGGGGAATCCTTGAATGGCACGATGGGAATTAACATTGCCCATTGATGTCATCGATCTTCTTGACATTCGACTTCAACACCATTTTTCATGTCCAAGATGGTATCATACTTCATAACCACTACACTTTGTCAAAATTCGTTGAAAACCCATATATCAGTAGGCATCTCTTTCAGCAATGCTTACATAGGAAGGCCCCCAACAATTGAAGACCCATGCATACATTGAGCACTTTCTCTAAACGTTCCATACCAAGACAATGCATGTGGGTTCCACATTCAACATTTTTTTCTCAAAGAAAAATGCCCTAGAGGGCATCAGCAACTGTCGTCATCAACCAACAGTAGGTCACGTACCACAAGTGTGACATGACATAACCAGTAACTGTCAGACTAGCTTAACTAGTCAAACATCACGAGCATGGGACATGCCCACCTCATAGAAATATTTCTCATTTTATCTCTTGCACGTTTCCTACATAGCATGGTGTATTTTTTACTTAAGACAAGGGGTTTCCATATTTAGTTCCACAACAAGTTACTCTCTCTCTCTCTTTCTCGACCTCATACATCAAGGGAAAATTGTTAACACCATAAAACCGTACAGGAAAAATACATATAAAAATGTCAAGAATAAGGTACAAATAAAGATTTTCAAAGAATAAATACATTAGGAAAGACAAAATTTAAATATTCCTAAGGTTTAGTTGGAAATTGGAAAATAGCGCACCAACAACAAAGGGTTTTTGTGCACAACACACCTATTCCTTTGATAGCCGCGCGGTCCTGGGGATGGCGAAAAATAACCATTTGGGACCACTTGATACAATTGGAAAATATGATTCTTTTTCCAGTATTGTCAAGGAAAACCAAATTCGAGCCACCTTGAGGAGGCCTGCAACCCACAAAGGAACCTCTCCTCCACTCTTGAGTCACTATCAATCTTGGGCCAAGAGAGGGAGGAGAAGTTAAAACAATTTCTATATAAATTGGTCATGGGAAGAAGAAAAGGAGACACATTTTTATGTTGTCCAAATTGCTCCATAGCAAACCAAATTGCAAGGTGTAGCAACAGAGGGAATGGAAGGACTCATATGTTGGCCATCCAACATCTCCGTCTAAGAGAGATAGTTTCATCATTTGATATTGATCAACCATCCTATTGAGAGAGGGAGGAGGTACTTGTAGGAAATTGAGGAAAGGAACCCCCCTTGTTTTGGGTATTTGAGCTCCATATCTCAAAGGACTCACTTCAAGAGAGTTTAACATTGTGTCTTTTTTCACCACCAGCACCTAATAAAGGGAGAATTATCCATTTGTCTTATTGGGTTGTTGCTCATTAGAGTGTTTTTATCTTGTGTATTTTTTGTTTTTTTCTTAGTGTTGTATGCTTAACTTACCCACTGAGTTTAGTTTACATTGTTTAAATTTTTTCACTAACAGTAACAATCATTTTCTCTATGATCTTGTGCAGGTAGAAACCAACTTGCCAAAGAGGTGCATTTTGGTACATCTTTGCACCAAAAACACTACCACAAGGATAATTTTAGCTGGAAAATCAGTGCATTTTGCAACAAAATATTCTCATGCTCCAGAATGGAGAAATCGAGCAAGTTAAAGTGTAGTGGAAGCACTTTGGGACCGATGAAGATACATGGGAGATGGATAATCAGATGTGGGCTATGTATCCTTCTCTATTCATTGGTTGAGAAAATGTATTTTAATGTATGCTTTGATATTGTGTTTTGGTTATGTCTATATATGCATATGTATGTAAATACTACATAATTTTGTTTTATAAAGCTCTAATAAAAGGTATGGTGTTCATGATATGTTGGTTATGTCTTTAGCAGTATCATATGAATTAAATGCAACATCAAGTTACATTATAAATATCCATGGAAAGTGTTATTGCTCAAATCTACCTCAGGCTGAAAGAAGGAAGAATTCAAGGTAACATCAAACCACGCTCAGCCTCATAGTTAGCCCTACAAGGACAGGAGAGGGCTCTCTCCAAGTCAATCCCAACAAAAGTTTTCAAAGGGGCTTGAGATGACTAAAAAAACAACTGATCTTAGGCTAGATATGCAAATAGGAGGATTTGTTTTGATTTTTTGAGAGTTTTGTTGGAAAAAATGGGAAAAGCAAATTTGGGTCCGGGGATGAAGGCCAGTTCTTGCAGAGTTCAAGTTGGGGCAGGATAAGCAAAGGTTTACATGCCTTAAATTGAATGAATGAATTGAAAGGATTGTTGAGAAGCTGAAGAGGGCAAGATGATATCAAGGATCCTCTACAAACCAGAGAAAACATATAAAACTAAACAAAAGTTTAAGGTAGAGCACCAGCAAATTAATGAATTCTACCTTAGTCACTCATTTATTTAATTTCAGAAGCAAAGAGAAGGGAAATGGCATACATAAACATAAATGAACTTACAAATACATGGAGAAAAACACCATCCAAACATAGAGCCACAAGGATCCCAACAAGTGTTGCAAAACCCTGGTCTTTCCTTGCCAAAAATGCATAAGTGATGTACAATAGAGTGCCAAACAATTCCCAAGTATCCAACCCTGAAAATGACTCAAAAAATACATAATATAGACCATCCTAACCCCTTCTCATGCCTCTAGGGGTCTAGCTCATCCTTCTAGGAGCTCTTTCAACCAATTCTAAACAAGGAACTGAAATCTAGGCAATCAAACAACTTGCCTCTATAAGGAAGGAAACTGTTTCATTCATTTAATTTTCACTTTTTAGTGAATGAATCCTCTAGAACAAGCAAATGTGAGCCAAAATTACATCATATTCATCAAGTTACATCAATATAAATCAATAATTACATCAAAAAGTGAAACTAGTGAAACTAGGCGAATTTCTGAGCTGAAAAGTAAAAATGAAGCCAAATTCCTCTATGCGCCGCGCCAGAAAACTCAATGTGCCGCGCCACTTTGAGCCTGTTTTTGAGGCACTTCATGAAGTCCAAATACAGCTCATGATAGCTCATTGGAAAGCCCTGTCTGTCTTCTATCCAACCCAAGTGGAATTTTTGGATTTGGATGTCATTTTCCCCTCCAAAACTGCAATCTCCCAAGACTGGTTTCTGCTAGTGCAAAAATTGGCAGAAAGGCCATTTTTGGAGTGTTTTTGACCTTTAAGACCACCCAGAACTTGATGAAATCTCTCAGCCATTCCTTAGAATGCATAATTTACCATAAAAAACCCAAAAATATCAAGTTTTCCTCCAGAATATGTCCCAATCATAAGCGGTGTCGAGTGGCGCGACGCGTCGTGCAGAAAAACCTGTTTTGCAACCAAAATTACAAAAATGAAAAAATTTACTCAAAATTTGCTGAAATTTGGAGTGAAGGCCTCCCATCATGTGCCATGATCAGCCAAAGAAGCTTTGGCCAATATTTGGAGTGGATCAGGCCTTTTCGCCGTTTCAGTGCTCTCCTCAGCCTCGCCTTCAGGATCTTCATCCTAGCTCTGCAAACATGTGTGCGGGCCCAATAGTGGTTCTTCATGTGCCTGAGCAAGTCTTTGTCTCTTTTCGCTTTCTCCAACTTCTTCTCAAGATGAATGTTGACTTTCTCAAACCAAATCTGCTTCTCAAAAGGTGTCATGTCACCATGTCTCTTTCGGGCCAATTCCCCATCTTCACGGATTCTCTGCAATTCCGTGAGTGTCTGTTGATCCTCTAGTTGTTTATTCCACTGCTCCAAGTATTTGATCACCCATTGTGCCCTCTGCAACTTGACGTTCAAGCTCTCGATCTCTGCTTTCTGCTCCTGCACGATTTCTTTCAGCTTTGAGTTAGGAGAACTCAAATCATCATCGATAAGTATAAAACCAGTGTCTTGGCCTCCTGAAGGCCCTTCATCATGCATAGGCTTCTTGCCTTTATCCTGAACCTGTACCTATGTATGTACCTTTGCTGATGTAGAAGGCGAGACCCCTTCCACCCCAAGTGGAGATAGTACTCACACTGTTGATGAAGGTAACGAGACCCCTTCCACCCCGGGTGGAGATAGTACTTGTCGTGCTGCTGCAAATAAGGCTCTGGGGCCTCTTTGATATGTAACACACACTGAACCACTGATAGGCTCTGTCTCGGGAACCTCAAACTGATGTGAAGGCTCTCCCTCATCATGAACAATCTCTGGAGGAGGCTGAGGAGCTGTAAAGAAGTCACAGGAAATGAAATCTTCCCATGCAATGCCCTGCAAACCAAGCTGATGTACCACAATGATTTTGATGAGAGCATAATGATAGATGCTATTATGCTACTGCTCTGGAGTCTTCTTCTACACCAGGGTAGTCATCCGCTCTATGTTTCGACACATGAAATACGGAATACTCATCAGTCTCACTCTCGTGAAATGCATCAAAAGTCTGATGTGGTATGCATAAAGGCGTGAGAACCGGCCCTCATAGCTGAAGTATCTGATGATGAGTTTCATCAATGGCGCATATGACTCCCTCAAAAATCAGAATGGAAATACCCTGCTGAGCTGCCTCAAATAGCCAGGCCTGATGTAAGGTTCATAATATGCTCTATCCAGCTGATGTCTCTTATTCCACTCTTCACCTATGTTTGGTATCCCTGTTGCCTCAGAAATGGTCTCTGGTGTCAAGGTGAAGTTCACTCTAGCAAGGTTTACATGACCATCACGCAAATGTAGGACAAATAAGCGAACCAACTCCTGATGATGCTAAATCTGAGAAATCATCTCACAATACTGAAAACATGACTGTTGCTGAAAGCATGCCATTGCAAGCGGGCAGGCCTGCAATTGAGCCAAGGAAGTGGGCTCCTCTCTGACGTGCCTGCCACTTTTATGAGACCTCCTCGGTACATTTAGCTCTATGGTTGAGTCACTGTCTTGCTCATATCCTGGCTCATATGATGAATTTTTCTCTGACATGGTGCTTTGCAATGTGTATAACAAGTATAGGCTGATATATGTGTGGTGAAAATAAGAGTTAGGTGTATGTTTTAATATCAAATATGTCAAGTATGAAATGAGGGACTGTGAGGAAATATTACAGTGGGAAAAAGGACTGTTAAGTGAAATTTAAATGTGAGGACAGTCACTGTTTGGGGGACTTCGAGATTTGGGGATTTATAAGTGATGTGGAGAAAGGGATAAGTATAGGGAATAAAAAGATTTGGGATAGTGAAATGGGAATGGAATGATATGAGTAGCTTAGGATGAAAGGGAATGGGGAAGGATTATGATAACAGTATGACAGTTATGGGAACACAAATGAAAAATGGAGTGGGAGTGTTAAGCACCAATAATCAAATTTCAACACTTCTTTTCAAACCCTAGGGAGAAGATTTTAATATGGATAGAGGGTTTTTTTCTTTCACCAACCAAATTCTAATGTCTTCGCCTTTAAACCACACCACACATGACTAAAATCACTGAACAAGCATGGTCGAACTTACTTGGAAAAAAATGAGCTGAATCGAATTGACTTTTTATGGAGCGGAGATGAATTTTTCTTTTGGAGGCTCTGTGCGCCGCGCGCACACCCAGTGCACCACGTCCTGTGGATGCACCGCGCCAGAGGAAAAATACACTATGTGAAAATGCCCAATGCGTCACGCAGCCCCAGTGCGTCGCGCGCTTACCCAATGCGCCGCGCAGCCTTGAACACAGTCTTGGTTTTTGAAAATTACAAGATCGCCCTCTCTCCACTAAACTTCGACTTCAATAAACCTCTTGAATGCAAATGGCATTGATACATATAGAAATATCTTCATAAAGACATGGATTTAATTTTTTCTTTGTAAAGACCCACTTTTCTAATGTTTCAAAATTGGCATTTCTTCACTCTTAATACAGCTCTGTTCTTCAAGTTTCCTTTTTGATTTTCAACTTGAAATGATGGCTTTCTTGGTTGATTTTTTGCAGGGATGGTGGCATTGGATTTCGGCAAAGGAGGAACAGAGGATGCATTTGAAGTACTTCATGGCGAAAAACTTTAAAAATACATATTTATTACAAACAATTAATTTGACGATTTCTTCTTCAAAACAGAGTTTTGAAGAAGAAAGATCCTTAAGCATTATTGATGATGAAAATCTTGAAATGAAAACTTATTGAAGACATCCTCATGGCCTGCGGGCATTATTTGACATTCTGTAGACCAAACCCTAGACTTAGTGACTGAAAAGACTCTTTTTTTACCACAAGACTATCTATGACTGTAAATGACTGAAATCAATTTTGATGAATTTTGATAAATTTCGATCCAACCCAGTAGGTACAAACATGAGGGAAACGAGTGAAGAGACCCTTCCGTCAGATAATGGCATGCTCCTAATGAAATGCAAATGAATGAGCTGAATGAGACACCTAAAAATGAAATGCAAATAAGAGAAATGATCTCTGACGGAGGGATGACAAGACCGACTCTAACATTGGCTCCAATGGGGATGGTAGCTCCTGGGAGGTGCCAAGAACGGCAGATCTCTGGGAGAATAGGCAGTGCCTTCATCCATTGGGATATGGAGTCCATTATTTTGACAAATCAACAAAAGATTGATGACTCAATTTATTGACTAAAAATTTGACTCGAAATGACTCAATTTAAAACTCAAATGACTAAAAACTGACTTGACAAACTGAAACCAAAACTGAAATCCTTCTTCAGAATTATAGCCTTCACTTCGGGCCACAGACTGAAGAAAATATCGCAGTGCACACTTGCAATGAAAATTGAGATAAAATGGTATATACAGTGACAATGTAATCAGCAGAAAACAACTCAGAAATGGTACCGATTGAGCAGCCGGCCATTGACCGGCCCTCCTGGACAATCTTCCCCGTTCATATCCTTCAGAAGAAATGCATTCTGACCACGATATGCAGCAATCTTAAAGGGACCTTTCCAGAGATTTTCAAACTTACTGTGCTTAGCTTTGTCCTCATTTCTAGCATCCCACTTTAGCACCACTTCATTCAACTGAAATTTGTCCGCCTTCGCTTTTCTGTCATAGATTCTCTTAATCCTCTCCTACAGCTTGAATGTGTTCTGGAAAACCTCTTCTCTCGTTTGCCGCAAATGAATCATCTGATTTATTCTTCTCTGCATGTGATATTCTTCACTGTCTGCTTCTTGCAAAAGTTTGACCACCGGAACAGCAAGAGATGTCGGAAACACTGTGTCAACTCCATATACCAACTCAAAGGGGGACATACCAATGGATTTCTTCTGACTTACCCGATCTTCCCAGAGCGCATTCACCAACTTCTTATGCCAGCTCTTCTTATTGATTTCCAGCAACTTTTTAATGATGTTAACCAAATATTTGTTGGAAGACTCCGCCAATCCATTGCCTTGCAGATGGTAGGCGGTTGAATGCCCCAAAGTGATGTTATACTTGTTGCAAAACTCAATCATCCTTTTTTATTTGAAATCTGCTGCGTTATCAGTGATTATCTTATTTGGGCAACCAAAGCGAGACAAAATGTTGTTCTCAAGGAAAGAAATGATTACTGCATCCGTAGCTTGCCTGGTGGGAATTGCTTCGATCCATTTCGTGAAATAATCCATTGCTGTCAAGATCCATATATGCTGAGCTGAAGATGCCAGATGGATTTCTACAATGAAATCCAACCCCCACTGCTGAAATGGTGCACTAACTTCGATGGATTTAAGAGGCAAAGGCTGTAATTTCTGTCTTCCTTCAAAAATTTGGCACTCATGGCAGCTTTTGACAGTCTTATATATATCAGCAAACAATGTCGACCAATAGTATTCGGCTCTCAAAATCTTATTGGCTATGGTTTTCCAAAACAAGTGACCCCCGCAGTCTCCTCTATGAAAATCCTCCATGACTTGTTTCGCTTCTTCTTCCACCAAAAAATTCAATAAAACGCCTCCAGGATCTTTCCAATAAAGTGCAGAATTCAAAGTACAAAATTTTGCAGCCTTCAACTTCAATGTTCTACTCTTATTTCTAGGCATTTCGGGTGGTGGTGATAAATTCTGAAGTACATACACAATATCTGAATACCAAGGAGAAACAACAAACATTTCCGATACCTGAAGTGGCGAATTTTCCTCATTCTCATCAGACATAGCAGCGATCAGATTTATGTCTAATGCATGCAAATTCGATTCAGCCATAAGCTTCGCCAGCCCCTGTCCTTTGATAAGATTCGTGGGCTTTATCTCCACATCATACTCCAGCAAAGCTGCAATCCACTTTCCACGTCTTCCTTCCGGATCTTTTTGTACCAACACATCTTTCACAGCAGCGTTAGGAACATAGGCCAAAATATGAGAGTGCAGAATATACACACGAAAATATTTCAATGCTTTTACAAGTGCAAGAGCCTGCTTCTCTATGATGTTATATTTCAAGGTTGCACCTCTGATAGTCTGGCTGAAAAAAGAAATTGGCTTCTCATGTTCATCTCTTTTCTGCATTAATACAGCTGCCATAGTATGCTCAGAATAAAATGAAAACGATATAAAATCCTGAGTGTAATCCGGGCTGATCAACACCGGAGCTGAAGAAAGAGCTAACTTTACCAAATTAAATGACTTTACCACCTCTTCTATCCACTTCACTTGGCTGTCCTTTTTCAGCGTGTTTGTAATCTCTCTTAAGTGTTCCGCAAGATTAGGCACGAAACGACGCAGAAAATTCATCTTACCATTAAAAGATTGTATTTCCTTCTTGTTCCGGGGAGGGTCAATTTTTTGAATTGCTTCAACACGTGCTAGATAAATACAGATGCCATCCTTTGAGATAATTTGACCAAGTAGTTTTCCTTCATCCATGGAAAACAAGCTCTTCTTTGGATTAAGTGACACACCATATTTTCTGCACTTCTGAAAAACAATTTTCAAATGATACATATGCTCTTCATCAGAATTGGAAAATACCATCAAATCATCAAGATATACAACCAAGAAAACATCTTTCTCATTCGCAAAAGCCATATCCATTGCACACTGAAATTTGGCACCTGCGTTCTTCAAACCAAATGGCATCTTAGCATAATGAAAAGTTCCCCACGGAGTGGTGAACGCGGTTTTGTCTCTATCATCTTCGTGAACAAAAATTTGATTATATCCAAAGTAGCCATCGAGTAGTGACATCCGTGATTCTCCAACTACTTGTTGAAGTATATGATCCATCTTAGGCAATGGATAATTGTCCTTCAATGAAACCTTGTTCAAATTTCTAAAATCAATACACAAACGGATCTCACCTGTCTTTTTGCGAACGGGTACCAAATTGGAAATCCAATCAGAAAATCTGATGGGAACAATGATTCCTGCTTTGTATAACCTATTTACCTCCTTCTCAATTGATGGCAGCAACTTCGGATTGATTCTCCTCAACTTCTGTCTGAAAGGCTTCTGATTCGGCTTGATTGGAATAGTGTGCTGAATGATGTTTGTATCATATGTCTTCAAGTCTGAATAGTCCCATGCAAACGTATCAGCAAAAGATGACAAAAAATTGATATATTTGGCCTTTACCTCCGGTGGCAATGCTTTGGATAACTTGACCATCTTTGGATTTTCAGTTGTCCCAATATTTACCTCTTCAACTCCTTTTTCTGTTGGCCGGAAGGTTGGCTTCCTAGCCACATCATCTTGATCAAAGAGTTCTTCTAAAGGTATTAAACCCTTAGGAATAACATTATCTTTCAGCTGTAACACTTCCATTTGATTGACTTGAACATCAGCTTTACCATCATCATATTCCACATCAATTGAGGTATCTTTGAACTTACCTCTGTTTTGCAGAAAATCATTAATCTCATCATCATCTTGGAAAACTTGCTAACATATTTGATTATCTGGGACGGTAGGACGGTGCTTCACATGGATTTCGAACTTATTACTTGAATTCATTGGGATCTTCAAATTACTTGCTGCCTTAGCAAGTGCATCTGCAATTCCATTTTGAATGCGAGGAATACAAGTTAAGGTATAATCTAAAAACAACTTCAGGATATCAAGAACAACATTTCGGTAAGCACGCATTCGGGGATGCTTTGTTTGGTATTCACCTTTTACTTGCTTAATCACCAATTCAGAGTCGCCATAGACCGCAATTCTCTTAGCATTCAGCTTTCTAAGAATTTTTAGGCCAACAATTAGAGCTTCATACTCAACCTCATTGTTCGAACAATCAAATGCTAATTTGTAAGAACATACCTGTACATTGCTCGGTACCTTGTTTGGAGTGGAAAATGGAATGCGTACCCAAATACCAATTCCAGCACCATCACTACCCACTGCACCATCGAAATCCATGGTCCATAAGCCATCTTCATCATCTTCTAAGTGCTGAAATTGTGCTAGCTCTATTTTTTCTGCTTGCTATCCACTATCTTTAGCTGATTGCTCAACTGTGCTTTCCAGTTTTTGCCTTTCTTTCTGCAAAACTTCTCTGAAATTCTCGGTAATCTCTAGAATATCTTTTGCTTGAACTAACTGACTATCTACATCATTGAAACTATCGGCAAACAAAACAAAAGACTCTAAATCTGTATGTACATAATTAATGGGGTGATTAACCGGTTTCTCCTTGCTTGTAATCATATATTTCATTTTTTTTTCCCGATACAACTTTCTCATTTGGCCAAAGACGAGAATCGTTGCATAGGAAAAATCTAGTTGTAATGTACCTTTCAATTTTTCTCCCCAAGATCTAGAAAGAAGCATACCAAATCTTGGAGGAATATCTACTACAACCACGTCCCTCAAGACATTCTTTGCAGGAATCTGATCTAAACTTACAACCAAGTCCTTAATGAGCCCAATACATCTCACTCTGCTAGAATCAAATGAATAAAGATCATGGTATTTCCTTGTGATGTCCAAACCCAACTTTCCCATGATAGATTTCGGCATAAGATTATGTGAAGCACCGGAATCAAACATGGCATTCTGCAACACAAACTCATGCAATCTTAAACTGATATAAAAAGGTGGCACGTCGCTGTCCAGAGACTCACCATATAATGCTGGTCCAAATATCAATTCAGGTTGGTCATCTTCAACATTCACCATATTAGACATTGAATCAAAGTTCAGAATTTTAGAGACTTGACCCCTATAACTGCTGTTCTTCATTATTTCAGTCAAGGGAATGGATACCTTTAATTTAGAAATTTCATTTTCTAAACTAAAAGCTGAAGTATTTTCTACCTCTTTGACTGGAACGTCTTTCTTTTCAGCCTTTTCCTTCGACACAATTGGTTGATTTGATTTTTCTTCTAATGGTGACTTGTTGGCAGTCGGATCAACTATCTCTTTTGCCTTCTTTTGTGCCATAGGTGAATCATTCTTAGGTGCTGAAGCTTCATTTCTCTTTTGGATTGGATTGACCGGTACATATCTATTTCTAAGTGAATATTGCTTTTGCTGGGCGGACAAAGCATTCATATAACCTCTTTTATACTCATCTGACTCTTCCTCAAGAGCTGTGTCATTTGCTAAGATAAAATCCTCATCCTTTTGTATAGCTGAACTTTCTGCATATTCTTCATCTTCCGTAATATAAATGGGCAAATCATCAGGAGTAAAAAAGTGATTTTCTTCCCCTACTACATCACCTTCATTATCTGATTCGTGACCAACAAAATTCTGCTGAAGAGGGGTCTTTACCTGCTACTGGACTGCTGGTTCTTGTGCTCTCTGTTCACGTTGTTTGATCCTGAATTGTGGCTGCTGCTAACCACGGAAATTGGGATTTCGAATCTGCGGCTCGAGCTTATCAAGAGTTAGTCTTTCGAACATCTTTTCTACCTTGCGAATTATTTGATCTAAAGTAGAAGCTTCCTCCTTTATTGAAACTTTCTTCTCAGCTTTTAATCTTGCTCTCTTATCATTCAAATTAGCTTCAACACTCACGGAAATTTTCTGCATATCCTCTAGAGTGGGCGGATCTCTGTCTCATAATGAATAAGCCATCTCTGGATCAAAACCATCCGGAAACTTAAGCAAAGCTGACTTTCTAGATGGCCTTAAATCATCAAGAATAGAATTATAAACCGCATTAAATCGGATACAATAGTCTTGCACGGACTCACCAGCATTGCGCTTGATGTTGGTATACTCAGAAGTAATCTGGAGAGGATCCTTCTTTATTTCCCACCGATCTAAAAACTGTCTCTGGAGCTCAGCCAATGTATGAATACTTCCAGGTGGAAAAGCTCGGAACCATTTTCTTACCTCACCGTCAAAATTTTGCACAAATAATCTCATAGACACATTTTCTTCATCAATTTCGTGGAGATCAAAGAAATCTGCCATTTTGTCCACATGCTGCTGTGCCAGAATACTCTGAGGAGTTCCATCAAACAATGGGATTTTACTTTGATAATCAGCGGGCATGGCATCCAAGTTCTAGGGCAAGACAAGAGGTGCGAATCTAGCAGCCATCGCTCTTGGTGGATTCACAATTGGTCTTGGAGAAACAGGTGGAGTAGAAGCAGTAGATGTACAAGGTGTATGTGGTGGGGATGGAGGAGGAACTACTGCAGATTTCTGATCAGATATGGATGGTTGCATGGGAATGGTAGGAATGAAAGGAGGTTCAGAATGAACTTGTGAACCAGAGATGATTTCAGAATGCCCAAGAGTCTTAGATGCAGATTCAATGAATTCAGGGATAATCGTTGCCACAATAGAGTTCTGAATATTCAAGATGTAGCTGTCAATAGATTTGTTAGCTTTTTCAATCTCAAGGTATTTGATAAACTCAGGATTTATGATAGTAGAATCAAGATCACTTTCAAACTTAGCTTCAAACAGAGACAACTCGAAATGCTCATCAAATTCAAGATCTTCAATATATTCGAAAATAGTAGGACATGAATGAGATTTAAAGAGGGGAATCATAGGACTTCCTCGCCGATGTATTCTTGCAATCATATTGGGATTTTCATATACTGGAGGCGGATCGGGATTAGGATTTTCTCTAGTATGTCTTCTAGAAGCCAGTGTGTTTGATCTATTCTCAAAAGTCAAAGGGACAAAAACAACGTTTTCAGCCTATCGAATCTAAACTCATCACCCAAAGTCTAGAACGATGTGATATACTGGGGGACAATTCACAAGTTAAGTGTCACGTTCACAAGCTAGACCGGAGATTGACTGAAGCAGCGTTTATCTACTTACACTGATGCATAGCAAGAGCGTTTTCGAAGGCTACCTGGGATAACTCCAGTATCCCTCTGTAGCTTATAAAACAAATGACATAAACAAGCAAACCATTTTCTTCCCCAGTATGGTTGCCACTATGTTATTGCTCAAATCTACCTCAGGCTGAAAGAAGGCAGAATTCAAGGTAACATCAAACCACGCTCAGCCTCGTAGATAGCCCTACGAGGACATGAGAGGGCTCTCTCTGGGTCAATCCCAACAAAAGTTTTCAAACAGGCTTGAGATGACTAAAAAAACAACTGATCTTAGGCTAGATATGCAAATAGGAGGATTTGTTTTGATTTTTTTACAGTTTTGTTGGAAAAAATGGGAAAAGCAAATTTGGGTCTGAGGATGAAGGCCAGTTCTTGTAGAGTTCAAGTTGGGGCAGGATAAGCAAAGGTTTAGATGCCTTAAATTGAATGAATGAATAGAAAGGATTGCTGAGAAGCTGAAGAGGGCAAGCTGATATCAAGGATCCTCTAGAAACCGGAGAAAACATATAAAACTAAACAAAAGTTTAAGGTAGAGCACCAGCAAATTAATGAATTCTACCTTAGTCACTCATTTGTTTAATTTCAGAAGCAAAGAGAATGGAAATGGCATACATAAACATTAATGAACTTAAAAATACATGGATAAAAACACCATCCAAACACAGACCCACAAGGATCCCAACAAGTGCTGCAAAACCCTGGTCTTTCCTTGCCAAAAATGAAAAAGTGATGTACAATAGAGTGCCAAACAATTCCCAAGTATCCAACCCTGAAAATGACTCAGAAAATACATAATATAGACCATCCTAACTCCTTCCCA
Source organism: Pinus albicaulis (assembly GCA_034641835.2). NCBI lineage: Eukaryota > Viridiplantae > Streptophyta > Pinopsida > Pinales > Pinaceae > Pinus > Pinus albicaulis. Next base: position 476,235,589 of record CM076579.1, on the reverse strand, counting down.
TGCCTCTAGGGATCGAGCTCATCCTTCTAGGAGTTTTTTCAACCAATTCTAAACAAGGAACTAAAATCTAGGCAATCAAACAACTTGCCTGTATAAGGAAGGAAAATGTTTCATTCATTTAATTTTCACTTTTTAGTGAATGAATCCTCTATAAAAATTAAATGTGAGCCAAAATTACATCATATTCATCAAGTTACATCAATATAAATCAATAATTACATCAAAAAGTGAAACTAGTCAAACTGGGCGAATTTCTGAGCTGAAAAGTAAAAATGAAGCCAAATTCCTCTATGCGTCGCGCCAAAAAACTCAATGCGCCGCGCCACTTTGAGCCTGTTTTTTAGGCACTTCCTGAAGTCCAAATCGAGCTCATGATAGCTCGTTGGAAAGCCCTATCTGTATGCTATCCAACAAAAGTGGAATTTTTGGATTTGGATGTCATTTTCCCCTCCAAAACTGCAATCTCCCAAGACTGGTTCCTGCTGGTGCAAAAATTGGCAGAAAGGCCATTTTTTGAGTTTTTTTAACCTTTAAGACCACCCAGAACTTGATGAAATCTCTCAGCCATTCCTGAGCATGCATAATTTACCATAAAAAACCCAAAAATATCAAGTTTTCCTCCATAAAATGTCCCAATCATAAGCGCGCGTCGAGTGGCGCGACGCGTCGGGCAGAAAAACATGTTTTGCAACCAAAATTTCAAAAATGACAAAATTTACTCCAAATTTGCTGAAATTTGGAGTGAAGGTCTCCCATCATTTGCCATGCTCAGCCAAAGAAACTTCAGCCAATATTTGGAGTTGATCAGGCCTTTTTCGCCGTTTCAGTGCTCTCCTCAGCCTCGCCTTCAGGATCTTCATCCTAGCTCTACAAACATGTGTGCGGGCCCAATAGTGGTTCTTCATGTGCCTGAGCAAGTCTTTGTCTCTGTTCACCTTCTCCAACTTCTTCTCAAGATTAATGTTGACTTTATCAAGCCAAATCTGCCGCTCAAAAGGTGTCATGTCACCATGTCTCTTCCGGGCCAATTCCCGGTCCTCACGGATTCTCTACAATTCCGTGAGTGTCTGTTGATCCTCTAGTTGTTTATTCCACTGCTCCAAGTAGTTGATCACCCATTGTGCCCTCTGCAACTTGACGTTCAATCTCTCGATCTCTGCTTTCTGCTTCTGCACGATTTCTTTCAGCTTTGAGTTAGGAGAACTCAAATCATCATCGATAAGTATAAAACTAGTGTCCTGGCCTCCTGAAGGCCCTTCATCATGCATAGGCTTCTTGCCTTTATCCTGAACCTGTACCTGTGTATGTACCTGTGCTGATGTAGAAGGTGAGACCCCTTCCACCCCAAGTGGAGACAGTACTCGCGCTGCTGATGAAGGTAACAAGACCCCTTCCACCCCGGGTGGAGATAGTACTCGTCATGCTGTTGCAAATAAGGCTCTAGAGCCTCTCTGATATGTAACACACACTGAAGCACTAATAGGCTCTGTCTCGGGAAACTAAAACTAATGTGAAGGCTCTCCCTCATCATGAACAATCTCTGGAGGAGGCTGAGGGGCTGTAAAGAAGTCACGGGAACTGAAGTATTCCCATGCAATGCCCTGCAAACCAAGCTGATGTACCACAATGATTTTGATGAGAGCATAATGATAGATGTTGTTATGCTGCTGCTCTAGAGTCTTCTTCTACACCAGGGTAGTCATCCACTCTATGTTTTGACACATGAAATATGGAATACTCATTAGTCTCACTCTTGTGAAATGCATCAAAAGTCTGATGTGGTATGGATAAAGGCGTGAGAACCGGCCCTCACAGCTGAAGTATCTGATGATGAGTTTCATCAATGGCGCATATGACTCCCTCAAAAACCGGAATGGAAATACCCTGCTGAGCTGCCTCAAATAGCCAGGCCTGATGTAAGGTTCATAATATGCTCTATCCAGCTGCTGTCTCTTATTCCACTCTTCACCTATGTTCGGTATCCCTGTTGCCTCAGAAATGGTCTCTGGTGTCAAGGTGAAGTTCACTCCAACAAGGTTTACATGACCATCATGCAAATGTAGGACAAATAAGTGAACTAGCTCCTGATGATGCTGAATCTGAGAAATCATCTCACAATAATGAAAACATGACTGTTGCTGAAAGCATGCCATTGCAAGAAGGCAGGCCTGCAATTGAGCCAAGGAAGTGGGCTCCTCTCTAACATGCCTGCCACTTTTATGAGACCTCCTCGGTACATTTAGCTCTGTGGTTGAGTCACTGTCTTGCTCATATCCTTGCTCATATGATGAATTTGTCTCTGAAATGGTGCTTTGAAATGTGTATAACAAGTATAGGCTGATATATGTGTGGTGAAAATAAGAGTTAGGTGTATGTTTTAATACCAAATATGCCAAGTATGAAATGAGGGACTGTGAGGAAATATTACAGTGGGAAAAAGGACTGTTAAGTGAAATTTAAATGTGAGGACAGCCACTGTTTGGGGGACTTCGGGATTTGGGGATTTATAAGTGATGTGGAGAAAGGGATAAGTATAGGGAATAAGAAGATTTGGGATAGTGAAATGGGAATGGAATGATATGAGTAGCTTAGGATGAAAGGGAATGGGGAAGGATTATGATAACAGTATGACAGTTATGGGAACACAAATGAAAAATGGAGTGGGAGTGTTAAGCACCAATAATCAAATTTGAACACTTCTTTTCAAACCCTAGGGAGCATATTTTAATATGGATATAGGGTTTTTTTCTTTCACCAACCAAAATCTAATGTCTTCTCCTTTAAACCACACCACACATGACTAAAATCACTGAACAAGCATGGTCGAACTTACTTGGAGAAAAATGAGCTGATATTTACACACGTTGGACGGAGATTGAATTTTGCCTTTCACGGAGCTTGTGTGCCACTTTACCAGTGCCGTGATCATCTTCTTAGGTCATGCTTAGGAAGGAAAAATCTGTGTGGCATCCAAATACGTGTAGCACTTCCCCAGCCTCTTGTGTCATGAAGCTACAGATCTTGGTTTGAAATTTTAAAGATGCCTCTCTCCCTCATTTAACACTTGACCTCTTAGATAAATGGCGTGATATAAAATACTCTTTGTAAGTCATGGCTTTTGATTTTCTTTTATTAAGAATACTTTTGTAATATTTCCAAAATTAAAGTTCTTGCTCTGTCTAACTACCATTCTTTTCAAGTTTCTTTTTATTTTGGCTTTGAGGCAGTGGCTTTCTTAGTTTGATTTTTGGGGATGACAGCATCCCTGATTTGCGTAAAAAGAGAGGACCAGAAGTTTGCATTTAGAGAGCTGCTGTAGCAGCTTTAAAATATGTTGACCACAACAATTAATTTGACATTTCTTCTTCAAAACAGTTTGAAAGAAAATTCTTGTGTCTGATGGTGAAAAATGTGAAACCAAAACACAGTAGATACTTCCTCATGGCTGCAGACACATTATTAGGCATTATAGACAAAACCCTAGACTTATTAATTGAAGAGCTCTTTTTATGAGGAGTAATGTTATTAGTGAAATCAATTTTGATGAATTTTGATAAATTTCGATCCAACCTAGCAGGTACAAACATGAGGGAAACGAGTGAAGAGACCCTTCTGTCAGATAATGGCATGCTCCTAACGAAATTCAAATGAATGAGCTGAATGAGACACCTAAAAATGAAATGCAAATAAGAGAAATGATCTCTGACGGAGGGATGACAAGACCGACTCTAACAGAAAGCATGTTTTTTTTCTAGTTTATAAGTGTCATTGAACACCAAGGAAGGTGTTCCCCCAAGGGGGATGGGTTTGTAACAACCCCTGGTTGATTTCCTATGTAATTAAAAAATAAAACCAAGGCCATGAGACATGTAATCCAAGTTGAATTTTAGGTAAAACTTAGTGATGGGGATCACTGGTGATTAATTAATGGCTATGGAAAATTAGCAAAGGCATTGGCAAAGGAAAAGTGGTAATAATTGGCATTTCATTTATGAAAATAATAGAAAATAGGAGAAAGTCAAGATGAAAGGTTACATAATTGCATGAGGAAATTGAAGGAAAATTTAATAAAATAGAAGCCTCAATGATAAAAATTCTTCTTCGGATCAGTTCACAACATTTTATCAGTTTTAGCTTAAAGTTATCTTCTATTCTCTCTCTCTCATACTTGTGCACACTTAGATAAACCTTAGAGCACTGTAGTGTTTTCTTGGATTGGAGAAATAAGGCCAGGGAAAGCACTAAAGCACAAGGGAATAGCTGCATCAAAGCTACAAATTGATTGGTTTTCAGGTAACAAGTTGCATGTGTGATTTCCTTGTTGATTTATGGATGCATGGTAGATGTGTGTGATTATCTGGTTATGTTTTTTCATTGGCATGGAGATATTCCTGGATTGACAATGGTTTTAGCCTTACCTTTCTGTTTCCTGGATAGATATGGTGATAGTGGGTTTTTCCAATTAATTATTTTTCTGGTTGGTGATCATAATTCCTTATGGTTGTGGACTAGAACAAACACTTTGGAAGCCCTCGAACAACTTGGGTTGAATTACTAGTATTGGAGCCTAGCTTGGGACAAACACTCTAGAGCCCTTGGTGGATTGAGTTACTAGTCCCTAGAGCCAAGCTGTACAAATGCTCTGGAGCCCTGAAAGGATATGGGTTGAGTTACTAGGTCCTGTAGCCTTGGAAAACTTTGGTAGAGACCAACCTATTTGGTGTAGTGATGTCTGAATATGAGGTGGAATCTATTTGGAAAGCCTCTTTGGTTTTGTTTGGTTTATTCCATGATATCCCACATTCTCGCTTGGAATATGGCGTTGGGGTAATTGGCTAAAAGAGATATTTGGCTTAGGACAATCTATGGTTGGGTCTTACGTGGAATTCCTTGACTTGGTGAGTTTTAATATGTTAATGAGATTAATTCTTATATTATTATTCATGTATATTGTTTGGTAATATGTTGGTGATATTATGTCTCAATTTCCATGGCTTATTTGTTGATTATTTTATGTTCATATGTTGTTAATATGATGTGCATTTTTTATGGCTCATGTCGTGAATTGCTTAGCTATGGATCAATAATGAATGTATGGACTAATAAGTGTTATTTCAGCTATGTGGAGATGGCACAGGGCCTTTGCGGTGATTTTCATATGAGTCTCTGACTTTTATGATCATTCATGCATTCATGACATTTAGCTTACATGTTTTGCATGTGTTTGACGAAATGATTTTCATGTTCTATGTAGTCTAGGTCAAGTTCTTCCTTCAAGTTTGTATTTTTAGCATTTTTTTCATGTCATTATTGATTCTAAGAAGTTCTAGGAAGTTCTAGGGAGTGGTCTGGGGGTTGACCTGGAATCTAGGCTTAGATCTTGGGACCACACCCTCTGAACTAAAGAATTTGGGTCACAATCTCATCGAGGCAAGCTTGTGCATGCAGTTGGAGGAATTCAACCGCGCAGAGGCCCTATCATGCATGAGGTTGGGGGTTAAAGCATGTGAAAAGGAGCCTTGTATTAGGGTTTGGTCACCTAGGGTGATTCTTTGGCCCCTGAGGTTCCTTCTAGTCCCGAGGGATGTGGTGATATGTTATTTTATCATCAGTATTCAATCCCAATTCCTTAATTGGATCTAGGAGGTCGGATCATGTCATAGTAGCTCTTGTCTCATGTTTACCCTGGTAGGGTGGTGAAACTTGGTAAATATGGGATGGATGGTCACATGCTATAAGACTATTCTTTAATTTTTGTCATGTATATGTTTTTTGTTCATACATACTAAATAAAATGAACTATTTTGTTGGGTTTTCTATGCATCTTTTTTAATGTGTGTTGTTACTTTATTTTATAATTGATGTTATCTTTTGAGCTACTTTATAAGTTAATCAAAAATTATTTCTATGCTATTGTGTGTCTCTTTTAGGATAATACTATTAATTTTCTTCTAGAGACTCACTATTTATTTCCCTTCCGTGAAAGTACCTTATATAAATTACAATTATATGCCTCACAGTGTCAAATTACTTACTTATTTCAAAGGTTTTTTAAATAATATCTTATGTTTTTTTATTGCAACCGAGGAAAACTTTACGTTATGGTGGTTGGGCCTATTATCCAGATGAGGCTCCTACTCCAAAAAATGTGAGGTTTAGTTGGTACTTCATATTAGGGATCCCCCTATGTTAGCAGAATTCTAGCATAGTCGAAAAAACTACAAGTAAGTATAGTACTGATATGATGTTTGTGCCAGGTGGACCCCACATGGTAGTGGTGTTTCACGACATGGACTAGGCATGACCACATGGGTGCCACATACATTTCCATTAATGACATGAACTATTTAATGGAATAAATTTCTAAGGGGAATAACTTTCTACCCATGACTCATATTTAGGTAATTTAATATCGATGGGAATCCCGCGATGAGTTGAAAAAAATGGTGGCATTAGTTTTGGAATTTGAAGACTTTGATAGAAATAGGTTGTTGAAACCTCATCTTCGTAAAAAACCCTAGAGATCGGTTCAAAAAGAGTAACACTCCAAAATTCTGAGGTGGTTTAAGTGGTGGGAGGTGTTCAACCAATGTTGGCTGAAAGTATGATCTACTCACCTATAGGAAGATGTCATCAGGATTCTACAAGGTTGAGTCAAGCTTGAATGCCCATGGGACAATTTTTATCCTCTATAGGTGGCTCCCATCATCATCCATTCTCCATGTATCGATGTTATGAATAAAATGATTCTTAAAATGATAATTAAATAAATAATAAAAACAAAATAATATATTTAACACTAAAATAAATAAATAATTTATAACTATTATTAATAATTATTAGTTATGAAAGTTTTTAAGGTTGACATGACCAACCAATTCTTGTATAGGCAACCATCACAAAATCAATTGTATCATCATTAAATTTATTCATTAATAAAAATTATTATTTGATATTTACTTGTTATGTGAATCGAGTTGAGTCTCTTATAATGGTATCAGAGCCTCTTGGTCCTTTAGCCAAAAATCACTATAAAAACAGTCATTGTATTCCATAGTAGTACCATCCATTATGTCCATTGAATTTTGAGCATCGTTCATCTATTTGTGTTCCATTGTTCATGTCATATTTCTATTACTACCACTCTATTCTCCCACATTTTGGTTTCTGCACCATTCCCAATCAATGTTCTCCACTTTGACACCTGCCCAAACTGACCGTTCTCCTACTCCCTATCTTTTTCGCTTTAGAAAAACTGACTCCATACACATCGTTCCTCACCATTCGTTTCCTATCCTCCAGCTTTTTCCCCACATACTTGCCATCCACACTCGTCCACGCATGGTTTTCATATAAACCATCACGAACAATGGCCTGAGCCTTGATTTGTTCCTCATTTTTTTGAACTTGACATGTCTTTCATTGACCACAGTTTTCTTTTTTCCTATTCTTTTGTTGTATGATCCCTCACCATCATCTCCTGACACCTTCTCAATAACATTTTTCCATTGTTTTTCCTACGGACTCGACTGTGACAACCGACCTTCTTGTCCCCCCTGTAAAATTTCAACACCTATGCCTAGTTATAAAAATTATAATTAATTCACTTTATAACTAAGATTTATAATCCATAAGGGTTAAATATATGATTTATAATATATAACTATATTATAGTTAATTATTATATTTCATTATATAGTTACTATATTAGGTTATATAATTTTATTACAGTAATTATATAATTTATAAAAAAAAAACGGGTTTTGTTAGAAAAAGAACAAGCCCAAAATGGGGAATATTAATGATGAAGCTGACATAAATAAATATAGATAAAAACTCGATAGAGTACGTCATCACCTTGACAATGTCGAAAAGAAACAAAGAAAGTTAGGAGGATAAAAAAATATAATTGAAATTCGAGATAAATTAGCAACAAATATCCACAAAATAGACAACATTGAAAAATGTTGCAAGGAATGCAAAACCAAGAAAGAAGATATTTTGATTATTGTTGGTAAGACTTTTTAAAATTAAGAGAGGAAGACAAACATGAAGAGGGTTAAATAACAAGAGGAAATGATGGACCAACTACTAGGAAGGGTGAATTCATTTTTTGTAAATACCTTAAATGATATAGAACTAACGTAAAGTCCCAAATCCCAAGAAAGCGAAGATCCCCTAAATCATGAGATTCCACAAATACACTTCTTGGATAGTCAATACTATACAAAAATTCCAGAAAAATATTATCAACGAATTAAAAACGAACTACCCAAGTACGATGGTAAAGACCATAGAGCCACTATCGTTTGGGTTAATAAAATGGAATCCATTTTTTAATCAAACCCATCATTAGGTGAACATGATAAAATCATGACGACAACCAACAATTTGGAATAAGGGGCATATGATTGGTTCATATGGTGGTCTGGAAAATGTGACGCCTTTTCCTTTTTTTGGAAGAATTTTGTGGATGCCTTGCTAAAAAGATTCTTAGATGTATAAGAAGATGATGTCTACAACAAATTTTTAAATATCAAGATAAAAGGGTTGGAAAGTGAATAACCCACAAATGGGAAGTATTGGCTACATGTAAAAGAGGATTTATTGATGAAAAACTAATTAAAATGTATAGATGTGGACTTAAATTATATATTCATGCAAAATTGAAATTTTAAAAGCCACAAACTATCAAAAAACCTAGACATATAACAAACCTCATTAAAGAACAAAACAAATTTCAATAACTCATCATATTCCCGTTTTGAAAAATCAAAAATTAATCAAAGGGAAAATCAAGTAAGAATTCCTTAAACAATCCTAACAATTATATACCACCTCAGTTGTAAGAATAAGGTAACTAATATTCAATCTCTCAAAATAAGATGGAAATTGATGGAAGTATGGGGACAAATTTTCCCTAGAACACAAATGAAGAATAGCAAGAAGAGGAATCTTCGAGTAGTGACACGGACGAGGATACTAATGAGTAAAATGAAGCTCCAAACACATAACTAGAAGAAGAGGTTATTCCAATAATTTCCCTAGCCGCAATCACAGGAATAGAACACCCACAAAACCTAAAGCTAAAAGGATATATTAAGAAATAAAACATCATTGTATTAATAGACACAACAAGCACCCAAAATTTCATAGATGTTAGCGTACCAAGGAGACTAAATTTATTTGTATGCCCTACAATAGATATAAGAGTTATGGTTTCATATGGTAAGATAATAGATGGAGTTGGGAAATTTCACAAGGTCAAATTGCAATTAAGCGATTACGAAATGGAATTTACATTCTATGCAATACCCTTGGGAGGCATAGATGTTGTGTTGGGAATACAATGGTCAAATCATCAGAGGAAATTTATAAGGTTTAAATGGGATAAAAAGAAATATAATTTTTTTGGTTTTCATGCCACCCCTACTTAGATTATATCTACACAACAGATGAAAAAAATATTCGGAAGGGAGCACTTGCATTCATCTTTCAATGTCAACAATTGGAATTATTAACAACAATTGGAGCATGAGTACAACTACTAAAGGTTGCATCCCTAGTCCAAAAATATGATAAGGTGTTCCAAGAATTACCAATGAAATTAATTTTGATACAGGAATAATGGACATATTAAAGAAGTTAAACCAAATGTTGCACCAATTAATATCAATCCATAATGCTACCCTCATCACCATAAGACAAAGATAGAAAGACTAATCCAAGATTTTCTATAATGTGGAGTCATTAAAAAAAACCAAAAGCATGTATGCAACCCTCATAGTACTAGTCTAAGAGAAGGACGGATCCTTAAGATTATGTATATATTATCTAATATTAAACAAGATAACTATTAAAAACAAGTTTCATATTACGTTTATAGATGAGTTGTTAGACGGACTTCATGGCACAGAGTACTTCTCAAAGTTAGATTTTAAATCAGGACATTATCAAATATGAATAAGGTTAGAACATATCGACAAGACAACATTCAGGACTCATGAAGGACATTATGAGTTTAAGGTGATGTCATTCAGATTAACAAATTCACCATCCACTTTTAAAGCAACCATGAACGATCTATTTCATCCACACTTGTAGAAGTTTGTATTAGTCTTCTTTGATGATATCCTTATCTATAGAAAATCCTGGAAGGAACACCTCAAGCACCTATAAAAAGTTATTTCCCTATTGGAGAAGAATCAATTCTATGCAAAATTATCAAAGTGCACCTTTGGCAAGAAGGAAGTTGAGTACCTCGGGCACATTATATTCAAAGAAGGATTTAGAGTAGATCCCAGTAAAATTAAAGAAATCAAAGAATGTCCCAAGCCAAGAAATATTTAAAAAATAAGAGGGTTTATAGGATTAACCATGTATTACATAAGGTTTATAAGAAATTACGCTCATTTGACCGCACCTCTAGAAAATTTGTAGAAAAAACAAACTTTTCAATGGAATAGCAAGGATTATGAATGTTTTGAGTCGTTAAAATAAATAATGTCATCTACCCCAGTACTAGCAACCCCAGATTTCTCCAATCCCTTTGTGGTAAAATGTGACACTTTAGGGTTTTGAATTGGGGTAGTTTTAATGCAAGACAATCACCCCATAGCCTTCGAAAGTCCAAAGCTCAACATGAGGGAAATATTGAAGTTCACTTACCACAAGGATATTCTTTCCATTATACATGCATTAAATAAATTGCATCAATACCTATTAGGAAGAAATTTCTCAATTCACATAGATCAAAACAATCTTCAATTTTTTTTAAAACAAAATGCCTTATCAACAGAACAAAAAAAAGTGGATAGAAAAAATTTACACATTTGACATGGAAATTTTACATAAAAAGGGAAAAGAAAATTTAGTCATTGACGCTCTCTCACAAAAGGATGAAGACACCACAACATGCTCTGCACTTGTGGTAATCCTTGATTGATTAGATGATATTTGGATTGAATATGCCAAGGATCTAGACTCATGTTCAATAATCGAAAATATCAAACAACATCCCAACCTTGAATGGATAAATGATATATTATGGTATAGGGGTATAATTTATTTAATTCCATCATCCAAATTTAAAATAAATGCTCTAAAAGAATCACATGGTTCCCCTGGAGCTTGGCATGTTGGATTTTTTAAAACATACTACAACACTTGGCAATCATTTTACTTCAAGGGAATGAGTAAATAAATTCAGAAGTATGTCGTTGAATGTGACATATCTCAGAGAAATAAAAGTGAGAATATCCTAACCCTAAGGTTACTTCACCCCTTACATATTCCAAATCAGAAATGGGAGAAAATATCGATGAATTTCATTGAAGGACTACCCATGTTTGATTGTAAAGACAAAATATTTGTTGTGGTGGATAGACTAACTAAATATGAAAATTTCATGGGAGTCAAGAAGACGAACTCAACAAAACAAATAGAAAAAATATCCAATCAAAACATATACAAGTTACATGGCCTTTCAAAAGTTATCATTAGTGATAAAAATGTAAGGTTCAAAGGAAATTGTTGGAAACACTTTTGTAATAAGGCTAGAATATCCCTTATCTTGAGCTCAAATTATCATTTTCAAATAGATTGATAAACACAAATAATGAATAAGTGTTTGGAAACATATATTCGATGTTTTGTAACCGATAAGAAAAACAAATGGTCTCAATAGTTGCACCTAGTGGAATAGTGGTACAACTCCACCTACCACAACTTAGCTAAAATGACCCCATTCAGAGCTCTGTATGGTTATGCACCTACAAAATGGAAGGATTTTTCACTAAGAGACTTTAAGGTTCAAGCAGTAAAAAATGTTTTGGAGGAAATCCAAAAAATCATTAAAATATGGAAGTAAAATTTAACAACAACAACCAACCAAATGAAGCAAAAGACCAATCCAAACCATACAAAACGAGAATTCAAAGAAGTTGATTGGATTTTTGTAAGACTTCATCCTTACAAGAAATTATTGCTAAAGTAACAAGGAATGAAAAACTTGGCCCCAAGATTCTATGGACTCTTTCAATCATTAGAAAAATCAATGATGCAGCTTATGAGTTGAAAATTCTAGATAGTTGTCGGATCCACAATGTATTCCATGTATCATGTCTGAAAAGATGTTAGGTGAAAACCAATCAGCTCAAATAGAAATACCATAATTTGATGATGAACAAAGGATCATTTTAGAACCTCAAGGAATTCTTGTTTCCATAGAGAAGGTATTATGTTCCAAAATTAAAATCTCATCAGAAATAAAAATACTTAGCAGGAAGAGGTTAGCATGGAAACAAAAAGTTAAGACAACCATTTTACTAATTTATCTTGCTTTTAGGAAAATATTTTTAAATGAATTTCAGTATTATGAATAGAGATAATTATAAATTATAATTAAAATAATAATAAAATAAAAAATAATATATATATATATATATATATATATATATATATATATATATATATATATATATATATATATATATATATATATATATTTTGTTTTATTATTAGTAATTGATTAATTATTATTAATAATTATTAGTTATGAAAGGTTTTAAGGTCAAAGTACATGACCAATCACCTTTGCAACCATTCAATGCCTATATAGGCAACCGTTACGAAGGCAATTGTATCGTCATTCAAGTTATTCATTAATAAAAAAAATAATTTTTGTTATTTACTTGTTCGATTGAATCAAGTCGAGCATCTTACAACTGAGTTGATCTGGACTAAACCTGACAAAAGCCAACTAGTCTACACTGGGTATTCATTAACTTATACACAACCTTAAATATTTCAACACAAAATCTCATAAAATATTTCCAAATTAATTGATTGTAGGTAATTAATTAATAAATTATAAGGCTACAAAATTGGTTAATTCAACATATTTGGCTTAATTGTGTTCAGGCTTAGAGTTTTTAGGAGGAGAATGGTCATAGAAAGATGAAAACAAACTTCTATTTTAGGGCTTAACAACATTAATAATAATAATAATAATTATTATTATTATTATTATTATTATTATTATAATTATTATTATTTTCCAATTTGGATTTCATTTTAAAAATTGTGTTTATACATAAATGATTATTTTTTTAATCATATTGTGAAATTGATTGAATGTTAATGCTTAGATTAGATGCTAATGGTTAGAAATACATATTTATTTATTTTCAATAATGATTAATATATTATATATACAATGATTAAAAATAAATGCATTAAATTAACATTAATTAATTGAAACGATTAATACTAATAAATTTTATTAATAATAAAATAATAATTAATCTATTTATTCATAATTAATTTAAAATTTGAAATATGGCTTCTGTGATCCATAATTTGTACAAATATATCTTTCAGTAATAATCACATAACAAAGAACATGGTCGACGTGTTTCGAGCCAACTAATGTGGTTCATCTTCAGGATTGGTATTGAAGATGAACCACACTAGTTGGTTCAAAACTTGTCGACCATGTTCTTTGTTATGTGATTATTACCGAAAGATATCTTTGTACAAATTAATTTAAAATTAATAACTATTAAAATAATAATTAAAAAATATATCATAATGAAAATAATTATTGATAAATAATTAAAAATTATTAATAATAAATTAATAATAATTAATAATTTGTTACTCCAATGCAAATGTAAATTTGTAAATATAATTTAAAATATACTTTTAAAGTGACCTTATAGCCATTCCATGATGTATAATGTGATGCTAATAAGATGCATATGATTTTCTACATTGAAATGATGCAACATGCACATATATGACAAAAAGAGATGCTATAAAGTATAGAGTAACACTATTGTGACACCTTTACTCTAGTGTATAAAAATATGAGATGCAACAACTAATTCTCCTTAACACTAAACCTATACGAGTATGATGCCCACAATTGGATCATATTTTGGTTTTCAAGCTCATGTGGTTTTCAGTTATTGAAGAGCTTTCCAAATTATCCACAGTATTAAAGAACATTTGTCGATGTTTTCAACATTTTGTAATCCTTATTAAATAATATTGTATATAATATATGTTTGTAAATTATATTTGATTTTTTTTTCCTAAACCACAATATTAAGGGTCGCTCGCTTAACCTCTATTGGTACTATCTCGAAATATCAATGTACAACTTCATCATTGTGTGTAAATAAAAATTAGCCACCTAAAATACCTTGCTAGTGGTATGTAAGGGAGGAACATTTCACTCTTGTCTGATGCCTTTGGGCCTTGGGAGGTTAACCTGTTTTGTTACGTTCAAGGAAAATGAACTCTTGGCTAACTAAAAGTAATTTAAGGCCATACTTCAAGGCCAAATTATATTTTAAATTTATGTGTGCTTGGTTTTTGAAATTTTAATAACTATCTTTTTTTATGAAATTGGATAAAAATTATTAAATATGATAAAAAATTGCATTGTATTGAGTGTATGGATAATGTAAGAAAATTTATATGACATCTTGTAATCATAGGCAATAATATTGGAGAGTTGTACAATTAGACTCCATGTGTGAACTTAATATTATTACATGATAGTGTCACCTACTAACATATGGCATGGAATTGATTACTAATTTCTATGTAACTTAAGTGTCATTCTATGATACCTATTTTTTACCATATTCTATAACCCTTATGTTAATTAAAGGTAGGTGAATGATTTCATTTTTAATTGATAAATTTAATTTTTTATAAAAATGAAATAAGGTCTTTTTTTTTTTAATTGGGTTTAGCTTGGATGGTTGGGAGAAATGTTTTTATCCTCCCCACCTAGGTTCTTCATACATTTGACATGTTGAGCTCACAATGAGTATTTCATGTAATGGCTTTGAGCCTTGTTATTTGAACAGTCCCTCAAGGAATAAAACATGTACATTCCTCATATGGAATATAAAGATACTTCTCATAAAAAGGAGTCATGATTTTTCGACCTAAAATCTCATAATCAATGGTGCTTAAGTTAAACTTATTGATATGGGAGGATCCAAAAAGGCCCAAATTTTGAAGTCTTCAAATCTCAGTAAAACTAACACCAATTCGTAGATCTTTTTGAGACGATTCCAACAACTTGAATGACACTTCAATTTGAGTATGTCAAAAGAAGATATGATTATCTGAAGTCTGGCATAAATAGTAAAAAATTGTTCAAGTAGTACCCATAGGGAACCACATTGTACTCCCATAGGTTTCCATGTGGCAACCTAGTCATCAAGTTAGGTGGCACCCATAAAGATGATGTGGCAAGGTTGACTAAGGTGACATGATAGGGTTGACTAGGTTGAGGCAGTCAGTGATAGAGCGTCATGTGGAGTTAAATAACCATATATATTATATCAAACCAATTTCAATATTAAAAAAACCATCTATTATAACACACACCAAAGTGAGAGTCGATAAGGTTTGACCTCGGATCAACCATAAAACAAAAAATGTAACTCACCAAGGGATTATGTGGGTGATACTTGGAAACTATGCCGAGTGCAAATAATTTAAACCCATGTCATTTTTATGTGATGGAGGAGGAGGTCAGAACTAGGACGCAATGCATAGGCCGAAACTAGAACTGCATGCACACAGGCACATAATTCAAGACAAATTCTAGGTATATTCTAGGGAATATTCTTCACGAATATTCAGACTATTTTGGCATTTTGAAAGTTCCCTAGGGGACCCAGAGGTTGAAGTTACATAACCTAGTCAAGTTTATACTCTTTTTTCATGAAAATTTTCAAGGAATCAACTAGTGTAGCCAAATTTGATATATGAGTTGAAAATTTTCAAGTTACTCCCAGAAGTGAGGTAATGCCATGTAGTTTTTCATGTACTTTCCTTTTATTTTTCTTCAAGATAATATAGAGGCCTCTCCACTTTTAGGATGGGCTCAAAGACGTAGCTTAGACACTGTGAGTGAACTTCCTTAACAAATATTGGTTCATTTTCTATGATGTCTTCATTTTTTGTTGATTATTCATGGATGTTGCATTTATGGTATTTTCATGCTCTTGAAGAAATTATGTTTAACTTCACTAAATAAGAGATCCTGGAATACTTATATCCATGATACGAAGGCTAAGTTTCATATGCGTGCATGCATGTATAATTTTAGTATTTGGGTTATTATAACTAATGTGACATAACTAGACACTAGCTAAAGTCATACACCTAAGCTCCATTATATCTAGGGTCCAAAAAATAGTACAAAAAATGAATTGTTTGGATGGTGTCACATCCTGCATGAAAAAAACTCCTTGGTAGACACAAAGGAAAAAAAATACCTCTAAAGAAAAATGTGAGTCATCAATAATAAATGATCAATGTCATGATATTCCAGTCCCTTAATTTCCACTTTTAGTCGCATGTGTAACAATTAGTGGAGTTAAATAAAATATATCCCTTGCATGAATACAAGACAAGTTTGAATAGTCTCGCATTCCCCTGCGTTATGCTACATATCCCCCACATCTACTATTGTGATCACCCTATGATGGATCCATGGAGCAAGTCAGAATAAATCACTGAGATGCTTCTAAATCCACCAAATTTTGTCCCTCAGTTAGCACCCTTGTGTCCAGCGCATAAAAAGGTATCTTTTGAACACCTAATTAGCCTACATTAATCATCAATCCGGGAGCGTCTTTTTATTTCAAGAGTGTACTCTGTCTGAGGCTGCAATCATCTAAGAGAAATGCTGTGAAGATGTAGTACAAAATAACAAATGCAAAAGTCACAAATGCTAGGAAAGAAACCTAATTATAGTGGTATAAATGGAAAGACTAAACTACTTCAATCCTACAGAACATCGATCAGGGATGCAGTAGCAGTAACTCTTTCCCTTAGAAATCGATGCAAGATGGCCAATCTGGGGATTTGGAAGCAATAGCCTCTATCCTCTACAGTTGGAGATCTTAAAGCAGTATAAACAAAAGCAGATTCAAATGGAAGTAACTTCATAAACACAAACTGGAAAGGAATAGCAGTCTATTTGCTAATCAAAGACTTATAAATGCATAATGAACAGAAATGGAACAATAGCGTAAAATGAACAGTAATTACAATTCAAATATAATCAAGCAAGTTAGATTTCTACTCTTTAATTCTGTCGACAGCCACGCAATAATCAACTATAGCAGTCCATAAACAAAAGGAACAGCGACTGAAACCAGATACAGAACAGCAACGCTTTGTAATAGCAACTGAATAATTGAACAGCGAATCGTACTTCTTGTAAAGAATGGAATAATGATGACTCTGTATTTGATCCAATTAGCAATAAACCAATTATGCAATTCAAACAAATATTAAACACACTCCACACGACAAATAAGAAAAGACTTTTAGAATACAACAGCGAAGTGATTCCACCAGAGCCGGGCCCTTAGCGCCAGTGAAATACTGTTGGGCTAATTCAGTGCTGGAAGAATGAAATGGAACGCGGTCTTATATTAAATAAACACAAAACATTACAGAAGTAATTCTCTCAAAAGGCCGAGAGTCAATTAATCATCAGATTACAGAGAAATATTGAATGAAAAAAAGTCTTTTGATTACATTCGCTCTGCTACACAACCCTTATCGTCCCTCCATCACTAAAGATCATTACTTTATATTAATTCTTTGACGGACAAATCAAGGACTATGTCGAGATCGAACAGCGATCCCTCAGGATCGAGGGATCCTGAGGGATTCGCTCCTCTTGGTTTTGTCGTCATTCTATTCACTCTATTCAGGACCAAGTTGTCCCCTGTCTTTTCTGGGTGATCCATTCAGATCTTCTTGCCTTAGGCTGGATATGGTTCCACATTGATGGAGCAGCAGTTAGATTATCCTCAGCCACGCCTTTGGTACAGCTGCTCACCTCCTCGAATTCATGTTTTTTCAATCAGAAATAACTTTTAGTCATATTTTTATGCTAAACATAAACCTTTCCAATTCTATTGCAATCCTTATGATAAATTACCTTTCCAATGCAAACAGAAGTATATCTAGGATAAAAGAATGAATAAATGCATAATAATTTCATACCTCTTTCACTGCCCAACATACCCCCCTGCTTAATCTTTTTCATGTCCTCATGAAAACCATAGTTCACATGAAGGGCAGTCAAAGAATAAGATGGATAAGGCTTGTCATTGAAAGGCCTAAAACCATGAAGTGTAGCTAATTCTCCAAAAATATGTGTTGTTTTCCCTTCAGGAAGCTCATAAATAGCTTTGTAGTCCGAAGCAGGGTACCATGCAATAGGGCTGCGGAACCTACATCCTAACCAGAATTGTCCTTCTTTTAAAACAAGATGGCCATAGGAAATCAAACGGTCTGCAGCTAGCCCAAAATTTCTATAATTAAATGGCTCCCTATTTTTCACATTATGATTTGAGGTTCTCCACCGGACCTTGGCTGCTACATAATCTTGGTTTCTAATAGATGAAAAATAGTCTGTTCCATTCAAAATGATTGACTTGTGGATAGGCCCCAGGGTTTGGGTAACGCCTTTCTTTGTCATTAGAATTTTCTATTTAGCCCAAAATTGAAGTGGGTTTTGAGGTTCACTTCTGACCCATAGATCTAATTCATTTTCCTGCCTTTGAAAGGCATTGTAGGCTTTAAGCCACTTTAATTGATTTACGGAAAAGGAAATGAATGCCTGAAACTGAACATCTCCAATAAGAGGGCTAAGGTTTGATTCACAGTCATTTTCAAGTATTAGATTATGCAAATAAAATTCACACAACAGGCGCTGTACTTTGATCCCATAAAATTTGCAGCATGATACCAGGTCGTTTATGGTTCTTAGCTCTATAGATTTCCCAGCCCTAACTGCCTTGATATTTAATTGTAAATATCTTTCTAGTAAAAACAGAGCATATTTTTTGGCAGGGCACCTACAGGCTAAGACATCAGTATACAAGGAGCAGAGAGTGTCCATTTGATTGTAGGCTAGTTTTAATTGGTTCCTTACCTTATCAGCTTTTATCTCTGCTTCCTGACGTTTTTCATGAGCTTCAGCTTTAGCTTCATGAATAATTCTCATTTGTTGCTGCAGTTCCTGATATTTCTTCCTTGGGACAGTATCTTCCTCCAATTTCTGTCTTTCGATTCGGGCCTGTGTCAATTCTTCTTGAAGTCTGACCAGTGCTGGATCACTAAAAGTGTGTTGGCTGCTAGATTGCATATTTTCGCTTAGAACAGGTTCTTCTGGAATAGCTTGTGTTGGAACAGCCGTTTGCTGCTCCACATCCACGTAGTTAGGCTCAAGTATGGTTTCTTATACTACTTGGGAGTTCCCATTAGTGGTTACCCCTCTCTTTTTCAAACTTCTCTTGATAGCAATGTTTCTTCCTTTAGGGGCTCGCTTAGATGTCTGTTTCATTCTCAGAACCGTAATGGTTTGCCTGAGCTGTTCTATTAGTTTATGAAGCCTTATCCTTTCCCTGCGAAGCTTCTCAAACTCAGTTGTTTTCTTCTTCTTTCTTAAAGGAACAGTGGCTTGTTCACCCGAACCCATTTGTTCAACAGGGTTTATATCAGCCGTGCCTTCCGTTAAATTTTCTTCTCGCTCCTCTTCTTGGGGTTCTTCTTCGATGCTCTCATGCCCTTGGCCAGATTCCTCGGGAATCAACTTCTCAGTTGACTCTACAATTTCCTGGGGGCTTCCAGGTTGAGATATTGGTTCAATTTTTTCATTCTTCTGTTCACACCTCTCAGGAGAAGCAACCCTAGCTTTGCTAGGGTTTGCTGTTTCGTCCAGTTTTTCTGTAGTTGTTCCTTTATCAATAGCAAAGTATTCTTATTGTTGATTTATATCAATATTGAGGTCCAAGGGGCTGTGAGGCTGTGTATAATCACCCATATTGGCCAAAATCTGGACCAATTGGTCTTCCTGCAAAGGGCTTAAAATGACATTTTCGGAAGGCTCTGTTTCACCCTTATTACTACTATGATTGTCCTCATCCTCCTCACATCTGTGATAACTTCCTTCCTCCTCATCTGAATATCGAATTTCTCCTTCAACTTCTTCTTCTTTTGCATTTCCTTCAATCTCTTCTTCGTCTGAATAACGAATTTCTCCTTCCTCCATATTGGGTTGTTTTTCGCTATTGGTATGGCGACTTATTTCTTCTTCATCCGAGTAACGAATTTCTCCTTCCAATTCCTCTTCTTCCTCAGTATGAGGACTTACTCCCTCCAATTGTGGAGGCTACACCTCTTCTGAGCTGTGTGATTCCAAGGGCTGGCTGATGCTGCCCGGAAGTCCTTCCACCACCCTCCTACTTCGTTTCAATTGTCTATGAGTAGAGGGTTCAGCTATTGAGCCGATCATCCTTTTTCGTCTTGGAGCAGGTAGAGCTAACCCTCCGTCAATGGAAAATATTAATTCTTTCCAGTTGGTCTGATGTTGGGCGAGACTATGACTTACAATTAACCAAATTAGACAAAGGTGGCTGACCACCATGTCTGCATGTTGGGCTTTTCTTATTCCACGACCAGTATCATGTAACAAAGAATTTAAAAATGCAGGCAAATTAATGGTGCATTTCTGTTTTAATACAGCTAGTAGCTTAAGGTGGCGAGGTCTTACCACATCCTTTCTTCCATCGCACGTTATGTAAGCCTGCACAATCTTGGCCAATTCTGTCTATGGTTCTCCTAATGACGCTGGCTGGACTCCTTTACCTTTGATAACTAACGTCTGTCTGTCATCTTGAAAAATTTGCATGGCTTCTCGGATCCTAATCTTTTTCTGAGTCCAAATAGTCCCTTGAGCGGGGATGTCGGATACTTCTGCAATTATATTGTCAGATACAGTTATCTGTCTTCCTCTGACCCTGGATGATCCTTCCTACAGGTTCTGCAAAAATTCAGTGGCCACTGCTTCGTAGGGTTGTTGCATTCTTGTAAAATATGTAATCCACCCCAATCTTTCTAAAATTTCTCGTGCTTCATCAGAAACGGTCAGCACCTATGGTTCACTGCGAATCGGGTGACCTCCCATCATCTCTGTGTTTTGTTAGGAACAACACGCTCGGTAAATTGGAACAATGTCGTTGAAAATTTGTTATTTCCTGAAGTGCAGGGGTTTGGTTCACATACAGGTGAAGGAATCTCGGGATTTGATCTGCATGCAGACATCTGCACCCCCCAAATGAATGATAGGTAGTCCTCGACCGTCGATTGAGAGAGGCAAGTGTGGCACAGCAGTAGGACAGCAGTAAAAAGCAGGCGTAATTATGATACATTCAATCAAATGATAAATCGGTAATGAATAGAAAATTGTTTTGTAATGATTTGAATATGAGGAGAAGGGACAGCATAAAATAAACACAAGTATAATTGCGTTATTTACCATTTCAAACTAATATGATCGATTGTAATAATTTTCATGTATAACAGGTTCAAAAATAAAGGTAAAGGATTCATACTTTCATTTGATTCTTTAAGTAGGGATATAGGAAAAGAGTTAGATATAACTATTGGTGTGTATAAATGTGACTCCAATACCATCAGCAGAGCTTTGTTGCCCACAGGTGTCCATAACCTTGACAGAGTTGTTTTCTTACCCATGGAACCATTATCCTTTATTTATGCTGAGGAAGTGCTTTTTTCTGTTGAATACTGTGATGGAGGCCATTGTGCTGGCTTGGTAACCAGATAAACCACAATGCCTTTCACTGAGAAGAAGTGAAAGGTGGTCAGGCTGGCTCGTGATGAGACCTCCTGTTCCAAAGACTTCTTGATTTTTTCAATTGTCTATTGGACCATATCCTTGGTTTGGTGGCCATGATGGGAATGCCACTTCATTGCCTTCCTTATGATCATGGTAGGCTGGCTCTTAATGAGACCCCCTATCCTCCATCTGCAGGATCATAAAATTATTAGTAAAATGTGTAAAATATTTTCTTTTTTATATAGCACTTTTCCTTAGTTATGCATAAAGGATGGCTCAACACTCCTTAAGAGTAGGGATGGTGGAAGAAGTCTAAACATCTCAATAGAAAAGAATATACCCTTATTCCTATTCCATAAATAAGAATCAAAGAAAATTATAGTATATGGGAAAGAACCATTTATGATAGAGAAAATCGATCAGATTAATTTAATGGTAAAAGAATAGCAAATTTATGTTATTGATCATGCCCCTTTTTCCCCTTTTTTTTTGTTATCATTACTAGACAACTTCCTTTAAAAGTGACGATTTCTTTTGATCTGTTGATTCCAGTAGGCTTTAATTTGTATGATTGTATATAAATGATGTTTCTGCCCTTAGAAAAGTGATCAAAATGCTGGCTTAAAACAAAAACAATCCACTAAAAAAGGTGTTGCTCCTTTTTAAAAGGAACAGCAAAAACAATCTGCGGAATTACTGTTCCTTTTAAAAAGGAACAGAAAAAACAAACGGTGGAACTGTTGTTCCTTTTAAAAGGAACAAAAAAAACAAATGGCGGAACTGTTGTTCCTTTTAAAAGGAACAGCGAAAACAGACTGCGGAACTACTGTTACTTTTAAAAGGAACATCAAAAGAAATATTATGTGGAAGTGTTGTTCCTTTAGAAAGGAACAGCAAAAGCATTCTACGAAACTGCAGTTCCTTTTAAAAGGAACAGCAAAGAAAATGAAATAAACAAAAAAAAATTGTTATTTTTTTTTTATTATTTTAAATGATGAAGAAATAATATTAACAGAATCTTTAAAAACAAATTTCATAAAACAACAATCAAAAAACAGAAAAAAATGCTTTATGTAAAAAATTTTAAAAAAAGGAACGATTTATTGAACTGGTGCCGAGGGGGAATTCTCCCCTTCAGCGATAATTTCCATGGTTGAATCTTCCCATAACTGCTAGCAAAAGGATTCCTGGGTAAGTGGCTTGTGATACAATCGTACTCGATGTCCATTTACCTTAAAAGAATGTCCAGATCCATCAATGGTAACTAATGTAAGAGTGCCATTATCATGCACTTTCTGTATTTCATAGGGTCCAAGCCATCTTTTCTAGAGCTTTCCAGGGAAATACTGAAACCAAGAATCATATAGGAGTGCCCAGTATCCTTCGTGGAAGATCTTATTTTTTATGTGGGCGTCATGCCATTTGGCTCTCTGTTGCTGAATTAATGTTGTGTGCTGAAGAGCAGAGAGCCTAATTTCATCTAACTCATTAATTTGCTGCAGTGTTTTGGCCTGGGCTTCATTCAAATTTAGACCCACCTCTTGAGCTGTTCTTAACGTTTGAATTTTGAATTCTACAGGAAAGATGGGTTCTTTTCCAAATACCAATTGGTATGGCGAATATCCAGTAGTAGGTCTCCATGTTGTTCGATATGCCCACAGTGCTTCTGGCAGTCTGTAGGCCCAATCTCATCTATGTGAGGCAACGGTTCTTGTTAATATAGATTTGATTACCTTATTCGTGCTCTCAACTTGGCCATTGGCCTGTGGGTGATATGGAGTTGTAATTTTGTGCTGAATGTGGTAATTTTGCAATGTTTCAGCTAATTTGTTGCCTACGAACTGTGGCCCTCCATCTGTGATTATGTCTCTTGGGAGGCCATAGTGGACAAAGATTTGGAAAAGAAACTGAATTACAGAATCCTCTATAGCTTTTGAAAGGGGCTCTGCTTCAACCCATTTGGTGACATACTCAGTTGCAACTAGGATATATGTTTTTTGGTTTGATGGGGGGCTAATAAGACTGACAAAGTCAAGGGCCCAATGTTCAAACGGTTCAATCACTAGTTGAGGGTTCAAGGGCATTTCATAAGACTGCCTAGGGCGACCTGTCCTTTGACAGCTATCACAGGCTTGCACAATTTTTTTAGCATCTTTAAAGATAGTAGGCCAGTAATAGCCTGTTCGTAAAACTTTATGGGCAGTTCTTCGATCTACAAAATGCCCGCCGCATTGTCCATCATGGCATGCTTTCAGGATTTCAAATACCTCATCCTCCCTAACACATCTCCTTATTTGCATATCTGCACCTGTATGAAATAAGTAGCCTCCAATCCAGGAAAAATAGGTACTACGGTGTATTATTTGTTTGCGTTCATTAAGGGATAGATGTTTAGGTAATTTACCTATTGCCAAATAGTTTTCTATATCAGCATACCACGGTGTTCTGGTAGTAACGACGAAGAGATGTTCATTCGGAAAGTGGTCTTCAACTGCTTCTGTATCTGTTGGCCTTGGCATTCTTGACAGAAAGTTAGCTACAGCGTTCTCTTTGCCCAGTCAATCTTTGATTGTGATATCAAATTCCTGCAGTAAAATCAACCATCTTGTCACTCTTCCGTTTGTAACAGGCTTATTTTCTAAAAACTTAATGACAGAGTGATCAGTATAGAGTACTACAGGATACCCAGTTATGTAATGTCTAAATTTATTTATAGCATGAACTACAGCTAAAAATTCTTTCTCAGTCACAGTGTAATTTAATTCAGCAGGAGATAGATTTTTGCTAATGTAATAAATTGCATATGGCTTCTTGTCTTCCTCCTGCCCAAGTACTGCTCCGATTTCTGTGTCTAAGGCATCAGATGAAATCTGGAATGGAAAATTCCAATTTGGGCCCCTCAGCACTGGGGCTGTTGAAATGAGCTTTTTTAGATCATTAAAGGCATTGTCACATTTATCTGTCCAAACAAAATTAGTATTCCCAGTCAGTGCATATAAAGGTGCAACTATTCGAGAATAATGTTCTATAAATCTTCTATAGTAACCAGAAAATCCAAGAAAGCTACGTACCTCTGTTTGTGTAGTGGGTGTAGGAATTAACAAAAGTATTTGAATTTTAGCTGGGTCCACTTGAATTCCTTCTGCTGAAATGTAATGGCCTAAGATAACTCCTTCGGTCATCATCATAAGACACTTTTGGTTGCTTAAGCAAAGCCTAGTGTCTATACATCTTTGCAATACTTTTTCTAGGTTTTCTAATGCATGCTCAAAGTCATCCCCATAAGGTGTGAAATCATCCATATATACTTCGAGGCCTTCATTTATTAAGTCTACAAAGATGTTGAGAATCGCCCTTTGGAATGTAGCAGGGGCATTGCATAGGCCAAAAGGTAAGACTCGGTAGGCAAATGTTCCCCATGGGCAGGTAAAAGTAGTCTTGTCCTAGTCTTCAAGGGCAATCTGGATTTGATTGTACCCACTGAAGCCATCCAGGAAAGAGAAAAATTTCTTCCCTACCAATGTGTCTAATACCTGGTCAATGAAAGGAAGGGGAAAGTGGTCTTTCTGTGTTGCCCTGTTAATTTCACGGTAATCTACACATATCCTCCACTTGCCATTCTTCTTTAGTACCACCACTAATGGGGATACCCACTTGCTATCAGATATTGGGTAGATGAAATTAACGTCCAATAGTTTTTGTAATTCATCTTTCACAATATCTTTAAGGTGAGGATTTAGTCTCCTTTGAGGTTGATGAATGGGTCTTGCATCTTTTTCAATATAAATGTGGTGAGTACATAATTGAGGATCAATTCCTTTCATATCGGGGTAATCCCATGCAAAGGTTGCTTTGTATTTTCGCAATAATTGGACCAATTTCTCTTCTTGTTCAACAGTGAGGTTTTTGTTGATGTTTAAAGTTTTACCCGGCTCAATTTCTACAACCTTGCTATTGTTTACAACAGTAGTAGGTATTGCCTGATCAGGAATGTCTTTGAAAGGATCTTCTTCTTCTTTATTATTGAATGTTGCCTTGATCATGTGACATTGCAAATGAGATCTGGTTTGTGATTTATTAATAAAATTATTAATGATATCATCCTCTATTTGATCTTTAAAGTCAAGAGAATTTTCTATAGTTAGAGGTGATCTCATGTTTTCCACAAAATATGATGCAGGTGGTCTTCTTGTTTTGATTATTGATAGACTTGGCTGGGCTGGGGGATATAGGGCTAAATTCTTGACATAATTTCCCCTTGTTATGGTCATGTTGCCTTGTCGGCATCCGATATAAGCATTGGCAATTGCCAACCAAGGTCTACCTAGAATTAATGGATGTCCATCTAATCGGTTCTTTGGATTGATAACCAGGAAGGCAGCAGGGTATTCCCAGGAGTCTACAGATACCATTACATCTTGTAATGTACCTTCTGGTTTGACTACTGATCGGTCAGCCAATTCCAACAAGGTTGTTGTTGGTTCTAGTGATGTAATGCCAAGTTTTTGACAGGTGGTAGTTGTTAAAATATTAATTGTTGCCCCCAAATCAACTAAGGCATTTGGAAATGATTGGCCATTGATCTGTACTATCACTATAGGATTCCCTGGGTCTTCATATTTAATGGGTGTTTCCATTCCTGATAATAGATCAGATAAAGTACCGACTATGTGGACAGTAGGATTGGTTGTTGTTCTCCTCTTGGGCTTATGTATGCATAATTCCTTAATGGTTTTTGCATATATAGGAATATCTTGAATAGCTTGGAGGAGAGGGATTTTTATACATAAATTTTTTAATTCTCCCAGAAGATCAAAATTAGGTTGTTCTAGAGGTTAAGGTATAATTAATCGTTCTGGGAATGGTGGAGAGGAAGTTGTTACTTGTTGTTGTGGATTTTTTTGTTGCACTTCCTTCTCATTTTGTTCTGTTTGTTCTACAGGTAACAGATCTTCAATATGATCATCATTATTTCTCTCTGTTTCCACTCTGCGCCCAGGCCTTAATTGAAGATCATTGCACTCCGTTAGTTCAATTTCTACTTCTGGAGGTTCCATTATCTAGACAGACTGAACTGGCCTATTGTTTGGGTTTGGGTTGGGTTGGGCTGGGAGTTGCAGTCTTAAGTTAGTCTGGGGGTTTGGGTAAGGAGCTGGCAGTGTAGGTTGAGAGAGAGGAATTGATCCGGCTGGTTGATTTGGAGATTTTTTCTAGTTTGACTGCCAGGGCTAGTTCTGGGAAGTAGAAGGGGACCATTGTGTAGGCCAGAACGGTGGATAAAAGGGAAAGCTAGGCCAATTATTTTGATTTGTTTGATTGGGCCAAGATGTGGGGGGAAATGGTTGTTGTGACCAATTAGGGAAATATGGTTGATTCTGCCACATCCCGCTATATTTTTTAGTATTATATTGAGGAGGCTGAAGAGAAAATGGATCATTTGGCATACCTGATGGTCGTGGTTGCCATTGTCGACACTGGTTAAGCAGACATACTACTTCTGATTCTTCCTCTGCCTCCTTATAAACTACTTTTAGGCTAGGAAGCGAAGGACATCCTTCTGTAGGGTGTTCTTTCATGCAAATGGCGCAGACTTTAATTACATCCAACGGGCATTCTTTGTGGCTGTTTTTCTTTCTACATCTGGGACAGAATACTGCCAAGTTTTGTTCTGCTTCTGCCTGTTTCTGTTTGGCTTGCATAATGTCAAACTGCGTTGTTAGAGTCCCAAGTATGTCTGTCTTAAAGTCCTCTAGAAAATTTCCAATATCTGCACGAGTCACACCTTCATTAGAGGTTTTATTTTCCCTTGTAATTATATCACGTTCTGCTGATTTCAACCTTGTATTGCCCCTCGAACACCTGATACACAAATCAACAATGTCAGGATAAATTTCCTGGTATATATCACCTTTTCCCATAAGGTTCAATGTTTCAACCCATTGATCTTTCATTCCCCTAATTAATGCATTTTTCAAAACATTGTCAGGTAAGGGTGTAGATGCATAAGGGGATCTCTGAAGATTGTATTGGAATCGTTCCACATACTCTTCCAAGGTCTCACTTGGTTTTGCTGTCATTTGGAATATTTCATCTTTTAATTCTCGAGACCTGCAATAATCTTGATATTTCTTTAAAAATGCAGCCTTCATATGATCCCAAACGGTTATGACACCCCCACCTAATCCCATAAACCATCGTAGGGCTGCCCCTTTTAACGTAGAAGGGAATATTTTTAGTTTTTGGGCGTCGGTGGTGTAATCATATCCTCTACATAGCACATCAAATTCAAACAAAAATGCATCTGGATCCTCTAATGTCAAACCATGAAATGTGGGAATATGTTGAAGAGGAATAACTTTCATAGGTGCGTTAACTGCAGTATCTACTATAGGATATTGCAGCGTAGAGGTCTGCTGGGGTGTTTGCTGATTCTGATTTTGGTTCTAAGCCATTTGATCAAAGATATGCCAATACCCCTCTGGGATTTCCAAGGAATTTCTAGGTTGATGAACAGAAGCAGGAATAGCTTTGACAGCACTTCCTTTGTCTGGGATAATAAATACTCCCTGTTGACCTACTGTTTGAGGTGATTCAGGACTTTGGTTCTGAATAAGTGGAACAACACTTCCCTTATCTGGGCTACTTATTGCTTGAGAAATTTCAACAGGAGATGTTGGGTTTCCTGTCTCCCCAGTTTCCCCTTCTCCTTCTCGAAGATTACTAGAGTTCCCTTCTTGAAGGAAACTTATGCAAGGATTCTCAATTTCTTGGGAATCTTGCTTAACTCCCTCTGTTTGACTGTGTATCTCAGCAAAGGCTTCAGATGGTGACTCTGTAGCCTGAAGGGAACTAGTAGGTTGTCTAGAAGTAGTTCTTTTAAATCCTACTAATGGCTGAGATTCAGTTTTTTTAAGGATTTCGTTAATAAAGGTTGTACGACCAAGGGTCACCGGCCCCTTAGGTTTTTCAGTTTTAGGAGGGATTTTGTTTCACTTAGTTGATTTATTCATTCAAATAAACAAACCTTCATTCCTACCTAAAAAGAAGCTTACTTACTTCTGTTGTGAAGCGGGCTGCGAGCAAGTGTGTTTCTTGCCCAGTGCGCAGGTTCTTACCTTTCGTCTTTAATACCCAATTCTCCTCAAGCAGAAGAAAATCAGTTGTGCATTACTCCTTTAAAATAGCATACACTCTCCCCGGCAACGGTGCCAAAAAGTCGAGCGCATAAAAAGGTATCTTTTGAACACCTAATTAGCCTACATTAATCATCAATCCGGGAGCGTCTTTTTATTTCAAGAGTGTACTCTGTCTGAGGCTGCGATCATCTAAGAGAAATGCTGTGAAGATGTAGTAAAAAATAACAAATGCAAAAGTCACAAATGCTAGGAAAGAAACCTAATTACAGTGGCATAAATGGAAAGACTAAAATACTTCAATCCTGTAGAACATCGATCAGGGATGCAGTAGCAGTAACTCTTTCCCTTAGAAATCGATGCAAGATGGCCAATATGGGGATTTGGAAGCAATAGCCTCTATCCTCTACAGTTGGAGATCTTAAAGCAGTATAAACAAAAGCAGATTCAAATGGAAGTAACTTCAGAAACACAAACTGGAAAGGAACATCAATCTGTTGCTAATCAAAGACTTATAAATGCGTAATGAACAGAAATGGAACAGCAGCGTAAAAATGAATAGTAATTACAATTCTAATATAATCAAACAAGCTAGATTTCTACTCTTTAATTCTGTCGACAGCCACGCAATAATCAACTATAGCAATCCATAAACAAAAGGAACAACGACTGAAACCAGATACAGAACAGCAACGCTTTGTAATAGCAAATGAATAATTGAACAGCGAATCGTACTTCTTGTAAAGAATGGAATAATGATGACTCTGTATTTGATCCAATTAGCAATAAACCAATTCTGCAATTCAAACAAATATCAAACACACTCCACACGACAAATAAGCAAAGACTTTTAGAATACAACAGCGAAGTGATTCCACCAGAGCCGGGCCCTTAGCGCCAGTGAAATATTGCTGGGCTAATTCAGTGCTGGAAGAATGAACTGGAATGCGGTCTTATATTAAATAAACGCAAAACATTACAGAATTAATTCTCTCAAAAGGCTGAGAGTCAATTAATCATCAGATTACAGAGAAATATTGAATGAAAAAAAGTCTTTTGATTACATTCACTCTGCTACACAACCCTTATCGTCCCTCCGTCACTAAAGATCATTACTTTATATTAATTCTTCGACGGACAAATCAAGGACTATGTCGAGATCGAACAGCGATCCCTCAGGATCGAAGGATCCTTAGGGATTCTCTCCTCTTGGTTTTGTCGTCATTCTGTTCACTCTGTTCAGGGCCGAGCTGTCCCCTGTCTTTTCTGGGCGATCCATTCAGATCTTCTTGCCTCAGGCTAGATAGGGTTCCACGTTGATGGAGCAGCAGTTAGATTATCCTCAGCCACGCCTTTGGTACAGCTGCTCACCTCCTCGAATTCCTGTTTTGTCAATTAGAAATAACTTTTAGTCATCTTTTTATGCTAAACATAAACCTTTCCAATTCTATTGCAATCCTTATGATAAATTACCTTTCCAAGGCAAAAATAAGTATATCTAGGATAAAAGAATGAATAAATGCATAATAATTTCATACCTCTTTCACTGCCCAACACCTTGGTCTCCTCATAGTGGAATTCTATACCATTTACAACCCTCCCTTCTACTCACAACTAATGGATGACCCTCATCTTCTTCCTAGTGGAATTCATAGTTATGAGTAAGATCATATGGAAATTTTTGAATTAATGGAATTTTGGGAGCTCCAGGAAATAAGACAACCTTTCCAAAACCATGAAGCAACCATTAGTTCTCTTGAATATGCTTTGAAATATCATTAACTAGTTCTACCAAACATAAATGCAATGGCCAACTTGATGTTGAGATCATTTTTAAGATATTTTAATAGAAGAAAAGTCGAATGGACATTTTGGAGATATTGGTTTGGAAGTTGTATGAGACTAGTGCAACATTCAAGAGGTTAAAAGATGAGCCAAGTTCAATCCATTTAACTTTGTATCTAAGAGGGATCAAATTTCTTGAGATGAAAACCTCTTTTAAATTGAAAAGAGATTTGATCCCTCTCAGCACTTGGTAAATCTTGAGTTAAAATAGACCTAGATTAATACACCAATATAATATATGGTTAAGATTGTATTTTCAATTTTTAAACCTAAATATTTGTTATTAAAAAGAGCTTACAAAGTATGTTATTAATATGTGGTTATGATTGTCAATTTGAAATTCTAAACCCAAATATTTTCACTATTAAGAAAATCTTACAAAGTGTGTTATTATGTTAATAACTTCTAATTTTAATGAAATGTAAGAGAATTAGAGAAATGGAAAAAAATGGACAATCAAATTTAAATTTAAATATCTTGGTTTTTAAAAAAGATTGATGATAGATGAGTGATTTATATTAAGATTGATATTTTGTTATCTATATTATCATTTTAATTTTTTTTTTTTAAATTGTATATTTGTTTATCCGTATAAAATAATGAAGTATTTTTTTTGAAATTTATTATAATTTTAATGAATTAAGTGAAAATTTAAAGTTCTAATATTAAAAATCAAATAATTTTTCCTATTAATTAATTATGTTAATAAGTATGTTTATTTTAGAATGAGTTTTCAAAATTTTAATTTAATTATTAATAATTATTATGATAGGAATTTAATTTCTACATAATAGTTTAGAATATTTTTAGTAGTACATAACAAAGATTAAGATTTATTTTCAAAGTAGTTATTCTCTTTTAATTAAATTAATTAATTATAATAAAAAACATATGAACAATATTAAATGAATTATGGTTTTTTGGGCATGTCATATTCATAAGCCATGATATTGCTCTATGTAATTTTAGAGATTAAGAATCTTCACCATAGTTAAGAATATTTTTTTTATATATATATATACTTAACTTATATATTAATTTTTTTAATATTAATAATAATAATTATTATTTAAAATAAATTTATAAAATAGATATTTTGATGTTTATAGACATTAACCAACTATATATTATATCAATATAATATCAATCCATTGCATTCTTATGGAATATATCTGATTTAATATCTAGATCTATTTTAACCGCAGATCTACCAAGCACTAAGAAGGATCAAATCTCTGGAGATACAAATCCCTTTTAAAATGAAAAGAAATTTGATCCCTCTTCACACTTGATAAATTTAAAATTAAGATAAATCTAAATTGATGCTAAGAGGAACCAAACTATGCATCACGATATGATGCATCATGACTATGTGTGACGATATGATGTGTCATCTTATGTATACTTTTGGTCAATTGATCCATTGCCCCTAGTACTACACTCTTTAAGTACATTTCTACTACAACTAGGGGTTAAATTTAACGAGTCCCTCTACCCATCAGGAAATTTTTTTATGAAAGTTTCATTTTTAAACTACCCTTCAAATGAATTTTAAGATTTACTTTTACCAGTTTCATCTAAGTGAATATGGGTTTCATTAGGGGTTTCATATAAGTAAGTACAGGTCTGGGACTATTGTCAATTTTGAGTCATTAGCGACGTATTAAATCAAACGTAGGGTTTGCTAAAGTTTGCCTTTGCTTTGGGGGCTTATGTGAGTTTTAATATTATGTCAAATCATTCTCCCTTGGCTTCCCTATGAGACAAAAAATTTTGTATCCTCAAGTCTACGGTTCAAAATTCAATTCTAGTAATCATAGTTCAGACTTATGTTAAATGAATCCCCTTTTATAATCCTGAAATGTTACCATGGTCTACGTTTCAAATTTAGGATCATGAATCTCTGCTTAGTGACTCCCCTTTTATCATCCTATGTTGATACAAGGATGTACAGGTAAAATCTAGAAATGAACGGCTTTTCAACATAAAAAGGATTTAATCAATGACTTTTCAACATAAAAGGAGCTAGGAAATTGAAATAAGAAGGGCTGCACTACAGCAAGTCCATGCCTTGAGGGAGGGAGCTTCAATAAAATGATTAGCATCTAAAAAACAAGTGAGATTTTGTAATATCCACCAGAAGTTCTAGACACGGCATAGACAGTTCTAGACGCGACAGTTTCATATGAGGTTTTGTAATATCCACCAGCAGTTCCAGACGCGGCAGAGACAGTTCCAGAAGCGGCAGTGCCATAGTTTAACTGTGTACTTGAAATCAATGCAGAAAAAAATTAGTTCTCAACTTATCTGAATTTCTTGTCCAACGAAAGTAACAAAGAATATTTGGATTTTAGTTCTAGACTAACCTGAATTTCCAGTGCAAACAAAATTAAGAATGTTTAGCATAAATTTCCTATGATTACAAGAATAAAGATGTTTATCTTAAACTGCATCTAAATTAAGGGTGATTCTGAAGCACACATGCAATTTGTAAACTAGATGGAGTATCGTAAGACCCACAAGGGACAATTACCTATCAATAGATCATTCAAAAGTTGATATAGGCTGTAAAACTGCTACTAGAAAGGCTTAGTTGAAATCTTAACCATCCATGGGGTCTAAAAAAAAATAGTGACGGAAAACTGAGTGTCGTTGAAATAAATTCCATTTTCTGGTAGCTGGAACGACGCAGAAAATTCCTATATGAGCTCTAGGATCAGGTAATAAGCACCGGCACACAAATTAATAAATCCCAACTCTTTTAAATTAGCATATAAGATATTTTCAGTAACAATCGTATAAAGTCATCATCACAGCTCGTGCCACCAATATTTGATGATTATTGGGTGCTTCGAAATCCCGGTGAGTGGTTTAGCGGGAAATCATTTTTTATGGATTGTTGTTTCTTCTATTCATCCCTATTTATATATCAAGGTGTATCTCCTCACTGGAGGTTCTTTTATATTGATGAAAAAGTATTGACATCCGAAATTTTAAAATAAATTCAGAAGGTCTTAAAGCAATAAATATGAAAATCAAATGCTTACAACAGAAGGTCTTAAATCCATAATATGAAAAAAATAATTAAAATCAAAACTAAATATTATAAACCAATATATGATATAAAATATATGCTACGTTCCCTCTCTAAGTTTCCTTGCATGCCACTACGTGCACTTGTTAGCTCTTACCAGCTACAATTATACAAATCCCAAGCTGGGCTTGCTTGTCTATGGAGGAAGAAGGCGAAGTAGCTTTAAAAAGACCCATCTCTACCTGGCTCACGAGTATGACTTGTTGAAATATTAAAGTCACCTTCTAAGCCTTTGAGCAGGGATAAAAGAGTACTTCAACCCTTAGCTCCACTGAATTTCTTCAATTTCTTCATCAAACTTGCATTAGATCTTCATTATTTCTTTGCTGATCTTCCTAGAGCTTTTTCATTTCCTCGATCAACTCCATAGGTGCATTATAGATTCAGCGTTATCAGAAAACAGATTTTGATCATGCAGATTTCTCATAAAGAGATTTTTTTTCATTGACAATCCTTCTGCATGCACACACTGTATCATGATCCTCTTCTCCTTATATAGTTTTCACCTTTCTCAATACCATGAGTCAAACCACTCAACCGCTAATGGTATTCCCTTTAGTTTATTCCACAGGGCTCTTTGATTTCTTTTTAAATTTATTTATCAATTTGAAGACATTGACAAATAAATATATTTACAACTTTTGAATTCCCAATCCTTATAACTAATGTTTTAACCCTTCGGACTTTAAAGAAATGTCCAATGCTTCCAAAAAATTTAACCTTACCATAAACCTTTGACATCGGGCCCACATATATAGTCAATATCCAATCCAATACGCGTATCGTACCATAGTAAACTTCACGCAAGTCCAGCGTCCGATCATCGTTAGATCGCGAGCCTCCAGATCGACGGCATATATGCATATCGCTCGATCTCCGATGCCGAATGTTAACGTGCGATGGCCACCGTACCTTGGTTAATCTTCACGCATCTTCCTCATACGACCACCATCCGATGGCTCCCTTCCAGATCGACGGCGCATATCAATATCGCTGGGCATCCTGGGTCGAACAATAACGCACGATGGCACATAGTGAAAAGTGGTTTTGTGGAGATGTACAGGGACGCGTGTCGCCCGTTCTATGGAATCGCTCCGATTTCATAAATACTACTTGCCCGTCGAAAGCGGTGCGATGAAAACCGGAATCCGCTTACACTGTTTATTCCGCACATGATTCCTTTCCTTCACTTAAGGTTCCTTCCATCATATCTTTGTTTTAATAATTCTTCCTCCATGATTATGTTAATGTAACTCAGGATATATATATATAATGTGCCCTGTACACACAGAACCCGTCCATGGCTCAACCCGATATGCACTCTTCCTCTGTTCTTCTCTGCTACATTGCCTTCCTAATTACTGTTTCAGATGCTCCTTCTTTGCCCATTCCTTTGCCATCAATGACAATATTGCCAACAATCTCCCCCTTTTTCATTGATGGCAATATTCTTCCTCTGTTTGTCTTATAGACGCCTCTTTATTTTCTTTTCCTCCCCCTTTGACATCAATGGAAAAGGGTCGATCAAGATCCTTTATACCAACAATACCATGCTCCCCCTGAGATCATGATGCATCTTCAAACATAATTTCCAACATTGCATCCTTGCCACATGACCCATGCTCCTCCTGAACCTGTGCATCCAGAGATAAACTACAGAGCCATATATAAAGTAGGAAAATAGCATGTTGTAGAGGAGACTCTTTGTTCTCCCTATGGAACATTCCAGCAGAAGCTACCCATACGTGACTGTCCTTCAGGAAGTTCACGTATTCATTTTAATCTTCTGTATTTAAGTAGATTTTATCTTCTGCATGGCAAAGACTACTCCCAGCTTCTGTCTGAGATATTTGAACGCTTCCATGGGTAGTGGTTTGGTAAATATATCAGAAACTTGTTCTTTGGAGGGCACATATTCCAACTTCACCTTTTGTTCAAGCACTTGTTCACATAAGAAGTGATATTTGATGGGAATGTGCTTGGTCTTGGAATGCATAACAGGATTCTTTGAGATAATGATGGCACTTGTGTTATCACACATAATGGATCTAGGAGGTGAAAATTTGATTTGAAAGTCTTGTAAGGTTTGCATCATCCAAAGAAGTTGAGTGCAACATGATGCAACAGCCACATATTCTGCTTCTGCTGTAGATAAGGCAATAGAGCTTTGCTTCTTGCTGAACCAAGATACTAACTGGGGCCCCATGTAGAATGCACCACCACTATTGCTTTTCCTATCATCAACATTTCCTGCCCAATCTGCATCAGTGTAAGCATGAAGAGTGAGATCATCATTCTTTGGATACCATAGTCCAAAGTCTTGATTTCCTTGTAGATATTTGAATATTCTTTTGACAGCCTGAAGGTGAGACTCTTTTGGATTATCTTGGAATTGTCCAACAATTCCAACTGCATGTGTAATGTCTGGTCTAGTCCCAGTGAGATAAAGTAGACTTCCTATCATAGATCTGTATTCTGGTTGATTCACTGTGGGAGAATCATCATGAGAACTGAGGTTACATCCGGTTACCATTGGTGTACTTACAGGTTTGCATTCTTCCATGCCATACTTCTTCAGAATTTGCTTAAGATATTTTGTTTGTGATAAGAATGTGCCATATGTTGCTTGTTGCACTTGTAAGCCAAGAAATAATGTTAGCTCCCCAAGTAAAGACATTTCAAATTCTTGCTGCATATCAAAAGAAAATTTATGACTCATACACTCTTCATTACTTCCAAAAATGATATCATCAACATATACAACCATGATCAATAGCTTATCATTTTCAGTTTTTGTGTATAATTTGCTGTCAGCAGACCGCTTTGAAAATCCTTGTTGATGAAGATATTTGTCAAGGCGATAGTACCATGCTCTTGGAGCTTGTTTGAGACCATATAGAGCCTTTTTAAGTCTACAAACAAGATTTTCATCATTTCCCAAAATGAATCCTTCTAGTTGTTCTATATAGACTTCTTCTTCTAGATCTCCATTGAGAAAAGCAGATTTAACATCCATTTGATAAACTTTGATTTGTTGGAAGCTTGAAAAAGCAAGAAACATTCTTATGGCTTCAAGTCTAGCTACAGGGGAAAATTTTTCTTCAAAGTCTATACCTTCTTGTTGAGCATACCCCTTGCAAACAAGTCTAGCTTTATTTCTTATAACATCCCCATTCTCATTTAACTTGTTTTTGAATATCCATTTAGTTCCAATGACATTTTTGTCATGAGGTCTTGGTACTAATTCCAAAGTGTGATTCTTTTCAATTTGATCAAGCTCTTCATTCATGGCTTGAATCCAACATTCATCTTTGCTAGCTTGATTGACATTGTGTGGTTCAATAGTGGATAGAAATTCCAGATAGCTAGAAGATCCTACAAGAGTCCTCCTTCTTTGTACACTTGATCCCTTTTCTCCCAAAATTTGAGATTCTGGATGATTCTTTTGAACATATCTGGATGGAGCTTTTTCAGATAAATCATCTTTGGGTTCTTCATTGGGTTCACTGTCTATATCATTCCTATTTGATGTAGAAGGATATATGTCATCATCGTCTTCATCTGTTGTTTGTTTTTCTTCTTTTGGAGCTGCAGGAGACTCATTAATAACAACATCAATACATTCAACAATCTTTCGAAGTCTTTTATTGTAACATTTATATGATCTACTCCTAGAGGAGTAACCAAGAAGTATTCCTTCATATGCTTTGGGTTCAAACTTGCCAAGTTTTTCATCATTATTTTTGATAAAGAATTTGCTTCCAAAAATTCTAAAATGCTTTACAGTGGGAGGATTACCATACCAGAGTTCATATGGGGTTTTATCACTATTTACACGAACATGTGCCTTGTTGAGAATGTTTACTGCTGTATGTGCTGCTTCTCCCCAAAATGTGTCAGGTGTTCCGGAATCATCAAGCATAGCTCTAGCCATTTGTTGAACTGTTCTATTCATTCTTTCTGCTACTCCATTTTGTTGTGGAGTACCTGCTACCGAAAACTGTCTTTTTATACCATGTTGTTCACAAAATTCAAGGAATTCATCTGATGTATATTCTCCTCCTTGATCAAATCTAAGACACTTGATTTTTAGATCTAATTCATTTTCAACTAGTGCTTTGAAGATCTGAAATTTCTCAAATGCTTCATCTTTGTGTTTAAGCAACCCAATCCAACACATCCTAGAGAAATCATCAATAAATAAGATATAGTATTGTTCACCACGTGGTGAATTTTTCCTCACAGGTCGACATATTTCAGTATGAATGAGTTCAAGAGGCTTACTTGATGATCCTTCCTTGGCATTAAATTGCACTCTGGTCTGCTTACCAAATTGGCAAGATTTGCACATGATATTTTCAGGTACAGTAATATTGGGAAGATCACGAACAGCTTTAAGTCTGCTTGATTTGTTGATTTGAGAGAAGCTCAGATGCCCCAACCTTCTATGCCATAGCCAATTTTCTGAATATTTACTCAAGTAACATTGTTCTTT
Source organism: Pinus albicaulis (assembly GCA_034641835.2). Lineage (NCBI taxonomy): Eukaryota > Viridiplantae > Streptophyta > Pinopsida > Pinales > Pinaceae > Pinus > Pinus albicaulis. Next base: position 476,197,328 of record CM076579.1, on the reverse strand, counting down.
GCAGTTCTTCAATACATATAGGTTGCTTGGAGATCTGTCCCCTTTTATAATTGTTTTACCTGTTTCAAGATCATGTACCACACATTCTTTTGAACTAAAGACAACTTCAGTTCCTTGATCACACATTTGACTTACACTTAATAGGTTATGCTTTAATCCATCCACATACATGACATTATTAGCTTTCACCTTTTCTTTTAGAAAAACAGACCCTTTTCCCTTAATGATAGCAGGAGTATCATTTCCAAATGTAACATTCTTCTCTTTTTCTAGAACACTATATGCAAGAAGTTTGTTTTTTTCACCTGTCATGTGTGTAGAGCATCCACTATCAATGTACCATTGATTTTCTTCACCTTCTGCAAATAAGGCTATGCCACAATTTTCAACATGTAATTCCTTCTTTTTCCATATCTTGGAGTTTGAAGGAAATTGTTCTTTTGGCTGGACTTTGCTCCTGCATTCAGATTCTTCATGGCCAAAGTTATTGCAATAAGTACATTCAACTTCATTTTGAAGAGGAGAAAAGTTGTTATAGGTGTTCTTCTTTGTTCCAATATCAATCCTTTTCTTTCTTTCTTCTCTTGTCATGATGGTTTTATATGCAACACATTGAACAGCTTTATGACCAAAATTGTGACATTAGAAACATTGTCCATTGAAGAAGTAATTTCTGCGATCATAAAATCTTCTGCTTGAATTTACCTGTTGGTTGATGTTTCTTTGAAAGGTACTCTTGTTAGTATTCCTTGAATTGAGATAGTCATGCTTTACCTGTGAAGAATATTTATTCCCTGGCTGAGTGGTAGAATGTTGTATACTAGCTGTAGCTGCTCTTAGATAATTTGGTGCTGAATTCTGAGAAGAATTTTTTTTCCCTTGCTGAGTGGCAGAATGTTGTATACTGGTTGTAGCTTCTTTTAGATAATTTGGTGTTGAAGTCTGAGAGGATTCTCCGATATATCCAAGACCTATTTTTATAAACGAAGAACGTTGTACCTTGATAATTTCATCTAAGGTTTCAGATCCTTTAGCAAATCTAAGATTCAAAGTCTTCACTTTCTCAATTTATTTTCTTAGACTTACTGTTTCACATTCTAATTTCTCATTGTGCTTCTCCTTTTCTTCAAGCTAATTTTTCAGAGTTTCTATGGTTATCTTACTTTCTTCTAAGCATATTTTGAGTTGATTGATTTCATCAAGAAAATCATTATCCTCTAAAGCATCCATAAAAGTATATTTTTCTTCTTTAGATTCTTTTTCAAATGCCATGAGGAGTCTAAGATCTTGTTCACATTCTTCCTCACTGTCAGATAACCCATCATTGTCTTCATGAGTATAGTAACTTTTTCTAGTGCTAAACCGGTTCTTATTCCTTCTTGCTACTTCCTTTCCTTTTTCATGTGTTTCTTTGTGAGGACATTTAGCAGCATAATGACCAACTCTTCCACAAGAAAAACATTTGAAAGGAATCTTACCTCTAAACCGTCCTGTACCAAGTTGGATTTTTTTTACAAAATTTAACTCATCTTCTTCTGAGATATACCCTGATCCTTCTCTTTCTGGTACTTCTTTCCCTTATGTAGAGGCTCTAAAGACGGCTTCTTTGACTTCAAATGGTCCTCCTCTTCTCATTTCATATGCAGCTAGTATGCCATGAAGTTGTACCACAATAAGATTTTGAAGATCCTGCTTTTCTTCAAGAGCTGAAACTTTTGACTCAAATTTGGCAGTTAGTGATCTTAAAACTTTCTCAATCAAAGTAGATTCGGTTATTGTTTCTCCCAGATTTCTCATACGATTTACAATATCATCAAGACGTAAAAATAAATTGGAAATGCTCTCATAATTATGAATTTTTAGATTCTCATATTGAATTCTGAGAGTTTGGAGTTTAGCACTTTTTACCTTTGCATCACCTTCATAACTTAGAATGATTTTGTCCCATATTGCCTTTGTTGTATTTAGCTGCATGACTTTGAAAAATTCTGATTCAGCTAGACTTTCCAGTAGAGCATTGACCACCTTTGCATTTGTTTCATAATTCTTTCTTTCCATTGGATCTGTTGGTACTGCAGCTGGATATTGATATCCTCCTTCAACAATAGCCCATATATCTGCTCCCAGGGACTGAAGATAGGATCTCATCCTTGTTTTCCAAAAGATTAAATTGTTTTCGTTGAAGAGCGGAGGCCTGATCGATGCCATTCCATCTTGATTGCTCATCTTGTTTAATCTTCCTTCTAGCGGCTAAGCCTTTTCAGAAGGACCTGCTTTGATACCAATTGTTGGAAAAATACTGAGAGGGGGGGGGGGTGAATCAGTATTTAGAGTTGACTAAAAACTTTTTCCATAGATCTTATTATGCATTTAATTATTTACTTAGATTATATCATCATTCATTTAGTATTCAGTAAGCATGTGCAATAAACCATTATACACAAGGAACACACATGAACACCAGTATTTAAGGTGGAAACCCAATTTGGGAGAAAACCACCTGTGTTTTCGTCTCTGTCTTCAATATTTATTATAAAGAAAACTCTTACAATTTTGTACTAGTGTAGACTTATACCAGTACGCAGGCCCACACCTGCAGAAGGCAACACCCTTCTCTCATTCTCCAGCCTCTCCTAGAAGGGAGCTTCGACCCCCTGATTTAACACCAGCTTGAACTGGCATAAAGCTTCCACATCTATGCAAAAGACTTCAACCCTCAGCTCCACTGAATTTCTCCAATTTCTTCATCATACGTGCATCAGATTTTCATTATTTCTTTGCTGATCTTCCTAGAGCTTTTTTATTTCCTTGATCAACTCCATAGGTGCATTATAGATTCAGCGTTATCAGACAACAGAGTTTGATCATGCATATTTCTCGTAAAGAGATTTTTTTTCATTGACAATCCTTCTGCATGCACACAGTGTATCATGATCCTCTTCTCCTTATATATTTTTCGCCTTTCTCAATACCATGAGTCAAACCACTCAACCACTAATGGTATTCCCTTTAGTTTATTCCACGGGGCTCTTTGATTTCTTTTTAAATTTATTTATCAATTTGAAGACATTGACAAATAAATATATTTACAACTTTTGAATTCCCAATCCTTATAACTAATGTTTTAACCCTTCGGACTTTAAAGAAATGTCCAACGCTTCCAAAAAATTTAACCTTACCATAAACCTTTGACCTCGGGCCCACATATATAGTCAATATCCAATCCAATATGCGTATCGTACCATAGTAAACTTCGCACAAGTCCAGCGTCCGATCATCGTTAGATTGCAAGCCTCCAGATCGACGGCATATATGAATATCGCTCGATCTCTGATGCTGAATGTTAACGTGCGATGGCCGTCGTACCTTGGTTAATATTTGCGCATCTTCCTCATAGGACCATCGTCCGATGGCTCCCTTCCAGATCGATGGCGCATATCAATATCGCTGGGCATCCTGGGTCGAACAATAACGCGCGATGGTGCATAGTGAAAAGTGGTTTTGTGGAAACGTACAGAACCCGTCCATGGCTCAACCCGATATGCACTCTTCCTCTGTTCTTCTCTGCTACATTGCCTTCCTAATTATTGCTTCAGATGCTCCTTCTTTTGCCCATTCATTTTCCATCAATGACAATATTGCCAACAACCCTCAAAGTTTGATGTTATTTTTACCACCATAGAAGAGACCAAATATCTCTCAAAGTTCATAGTAGATGAACTTCATGCCTCACTGATAACTCATGAATAGAGATTGAGCAGAGATGAACACTCATCTCTAGAGCACGCCTTCAAGACCCATATGCCTTCAGGAAGAGGAAGAAGTCAAGGCAAAGGAAGAGGAAGATGCAGAAGCCAAAACAGAGGTGGAAGGAACAGCCCTTCATATTCACATGGAAGGAGCAACAGTCAGAATCAGAGTCATGGCCAAAGCAACAACCAGCAAGGTGGACACCAACACCAACATGCTCATGGACAGAGGTATGACAAATCCAATGTCCAATGTCATTATTGCAAGAAATATGGGCACTATGCCAATGAATGTAGAAAGAAGCAAAATGACATGAAAAATAGGCAGAATGCTAATGTAACAAAAGAAGAAAAGAACCCAAGTAATGTGTTGTTAGCATGTAATGTAGCACATAATAGAGAAGATGATGTTTGGTTCTTAGATTCAGGATGTAGTAATCATATGACTGGAAATAGAGCAATGTTTGCCAATCTAGATGAAGAGATTAAATCAGAAGTGACCAAAGGGACTGATACTAAGATCTCTGTAAAAGGAAAAGGCAAAGTTAGTATTCGAGCAAGAAATGGTAAGCAAAAATTTGTTCCTGATGTGTATTATGTTTCAGGTTTGAAGTGTAATCTTTTGAGCATTGGGCGGCTCATAAACAAAGGTTACAATGTAATTTTAAAGGATGATGTGTTCACAATAAAAGATGTACCTCCAAGCAAGAAAATAATTTCTGAAATAGAAATGACCAGCAATAGAATGTTTCCTCTCAAACTCAACACTGACTTGAAGGGAAAAGGAAAGAGTATAGCAGCTATAACACAAGAAGCCTTTCAGAAGGAAGAGAAATATGAAAATTGGTTATGGCACCTGAGATTTGGACATCTCAATTTCGGAGGATTAAATTTGCTGCATAGAAAAGGAATGGTAAGAGGTTTACCATTGATTGAGAAGCCTGACAGCCTATGTGAAGGCTGCATCTTGGGAAAGCAACATAGAGAAAATTTTCCATCAGGGAAAAGCATAAGGGCGAAATAACCCTTAGAAATCATTCATTCAGATTTATGTGGGCCGATGCAAACAGCATCAGTTTCAGGCAGCAATTACATGCTGACCTTCATAGATGATTTCACAAGAAAAGTGTGGTTTTACTTCTTAAAATATAAGAGTGAATTCTTTCAAAAAAATTTACATTTTAAAGCTCTTGTAGAGAAATAGAGCGGGGTGTATATCAAAGTTCTCAGAACTGATAGAGGAGGAGAATATATATCAAAGGAATTTTTTCGTTTTTGCAGAGAGAACGGTATACACAAGCAGTTTACCACAAGGTACACACCGCAACAAAATGGATTTTTTGAAAGGAAGAATTGAACCATAATGGAAATGGTGAGAAGTATGTTAAAGGCAAAACACTTGCTGAATGAGTATTGGGCAGAAGCAGCAAACTGTGTTGTGTATATTTTAAATAGATGCCCTACAAAAGCTATGATGAACAAAGTTCTAGAAGAAGCGTGGAGTGGCAGAAAACAGGGAGTCACCCACATGAGAGTTTTTGGATTTGTGGCATATGCACACATTCCTGACAAGTTGAGGAAGAAGTTGGATAGTAAGGGGGAGAAGTGCATTTTTCTTGGATATTGTGAAGATTCCAAAGGATACAGATTGCATAACCCATCCACAAAGAAGTTTGTGATAAGCAGAGATGTGCAATTCATTGAAGAGGAAGCATGGGATGGAAGCATTGAGAAAACAGTCAATGTTAAAAGCTATTTATCTCATGATGAAGATGAGGAAGATGTAGTTGAAATTAACAACTCATTGGCAGCACAACCTCCACCAACACAAGGACAGCAAGGAACACCTCAAGCAGCAGTGAGAACACCCTTGAGAAGAAGCGGGAGTGCTTCACCAAGCACACCACATGGAGCAGAATTGAGTGCTTCATCAAGCACATTTACACCAAGTGAAAGAGGAACAAAGTTCAGAAGTATTAGAGAAATCTATGAGCATGGAGTAGCAAATGAAGGTATGAATTCCCTATTTGCTTTGTATTGTCAAGTTGATGATCCTATTAATTTTGAAGATGCTATTAAAGATACAAAATGGATAGAAGCTATGGATGATGAAATTAATGCCATAGAGAAGAACAAAACATGGGAGTTGGTTGATCTCCTAGAAGGTAAAGAATTCATTGGAGTTAAATGGGTCTATAAGACCAAGAGCAATGCTGAAGGAAAAATAGAGAGACACAAGGCCAGACTTGTTGTCAAGGGATATAAGCAGAAGCATGGGATAGATTATGAAGAAACTTTTTTGTCGCAAGAATGGAACGATTAAGAAGCGTACTATAATAAACCTGAAAACAAATGGAAAGTATACCAGATGGATGTAAAATCTGCATTTTTAAATGGAGTGTTAATGGAAGAGGTATATGTATAACAACCTTTGGGCTATGAGAAGAAAGGCCAAGAACATAAAGTCTGCAAATTGAAGAAAGCTCTTTACGGGCTGAAGGAAGCACCAAGAGCATGGTACAGTAGGATAGACTCCTATCTACTGGAAAACGGATTTGAAAAGTGTGAGGGAGAACCCACCCTCTACATCAAAGAAAAGGATGGTAAAATGCTCATTGTTGTTTTATATGTTGATGATCTAATTTTCACAGGTAATGATGATTACCTTATTGAAAATTTTAAAACATTCATGAAAGATGAATTTGAAATGAATGACATGGGTTTGTTGAGATACTTCTTAGGAATAGAAGTAGAGCGAAGTGAAAAAGGGATTTTTATTTCTCAAGCAAAGTATGTGAATCAAGTTTTGGAAAGATTTAATATGCAGGAGTGCAAAGCTGCAATTACTCCCACAGTAATGGGATTGAAGTTGAGTAAAGATGACAGCAGCAAGAATTTTGATCCAAGTTTGTATAAAATCATAGTTGGCAGCCTCATGTATTTGACTACAACTAGGCCGGATATTATGCATGTTGTTAGTCTAATTTCTAGATTTATGGAGAAGCCAAAAGAAGCACATTGGCAAGTAGCAAAGAGAATTATGAGGTATGTTAAAGGAACTAAAAGATTTGGTATTTTTAAATACTGCTTCAGAAAATTCAGAGTTAGTTGGATACACTGACAGTGATTGGGTTGGAAGTGTAGATGATCGGAAGAGTACTTCCGGTTATGTTTTTCATATGGGTTCAGGAGCCATTTCATGGGCTTCTAAGAAACAGCCTATTGTAGCATTATCTATAGCAGAGGCAGAATATGTGGCAGCTACAGCAGCAGTGTGTCAAGTAATTTGGATGAGGAGAATGTTGAGAAGTTTATGCCAAGAACAGGTAAAAGGGACAGTAATTTATTGTGACAATAGCTCAGCTATTGCATTGTCAAAGAATTCAGTGTTTCATAAGATAACAAAACACATAGATACAAAGTTTCATTATATGAGAGAATTGGTGAACAATGGAGAAATTTTTTTACAGCACTGTAAAACAGAGGAGCAATATGCAGATATTTTGACAAAACCATTGGGGCAGAAGACATTTGAATTTCTAAGAAAATGCTTGGGTATTATTGATAACCCAGTAGCTGACTTTAAGGGGGAGTGTTGAAATATTAAATTCACCTGCTAAGCCTTTGACCACGGAGAAAAGAGTACAGAGGCAGCACAACAGAGATAGAGTGCACAACACTCTGTATTAAAGAAGGATGGAAGAATCGTAAGGATGAATTTAATTTTTGATGGGCCGCAGCCACAAATTGCAGAGGAGAAATTAAATTGGTGATGGGCGTAGCCGTTTCTGCAGGAGGACTAAGATTTTTTCCGTAGTTCTTGTCTATGGAGGAACATAGTTAATTAAAACAGTCATTTCGAGCTTTTAAGCCCTCAACAACCAAAATGTTTCAAAATTCAAAAGTGTCTTGTTGATGTGAAGCTCTGCGATGCGATGCGATCACAGTCGCAATCGCAATCGCAATTGTATTACAATCGCCCTCCACCATAGCCGAGGCTCGTGGGTCCACAACACCACGCGGCATTATATAATATGATCGCAGGTTTCAATCGCAAAGGTTCAATCGGCGGGTTTTTTGTTGTGTGGCCCAATCACTTAACCAAAGGACAGACCCGATGGTGTTATGCGACGGAATTTATTTATTCCATCGCGTCTGTTTTTGAATCGCAATCGGAATTTTCATATGGTCCGATTGTTTCGTTGAAGTTCCAGACCCGACGCCACTTATATGGTGGATTTAAAAATTGGTCCATCGCATCCGGTTGTTGATCGCAATCGGAAGTTTTGGATGGGCGCATGCTATTGTTCAAAGCCAGGACCCGATGGAGTTTATGCAGTGGAAATGTAAGGAGTCATCACGTCCTTATGTCAATCGAAATCACATGTTCCGTCAGATGTTTGCGATGTGATCCAATCCCAATCGCAACATCGCACATCGTTCAATCACAAAGTTTTTTGTTAAGCCGATCGCCGATTGCCGACTATGATGTGGTCCCCACTCGTACGTCGTGCATTTGATATTCTTAAGTTTCGCAAAGGTTTTTCTTTGTAATTCGGTTTATTTCTTTGTTTTATGTTTTATGTTGTCCGCCGCGTCATATATAAAGTGAAACAGCCTGAGAGGCATTGTAACAGAGCATTATTATGCTATTTGGTTCTGCACAACAGCATGGAAATGAAATACACAGCAGTGTTGGTTTTATGAGACAGAGAGTATTGTTTTGAAAGAACAGAGAATAGTTTTGTGCACTGCGTTTGTAGCAGTCACTATTCTTGATATCCCTCTGTGTTGAGGAATATTTTTTTTGTAACAGTTTTTAAAGAAATAGAAGTTTGTTTTTCAGTGTGAAACTCTGTCTCCTATCAAGAATTTTAATTTCTCTGTGTTCTGAGGAGAGGAGTTTACTCTCTCCATTTCTAATGTTTTGGAATTTGTAATATTCCAACATGACTGTCAACGAATGGAACCTGCCCCGTGTTCCCAATTTCCAGTAAATAACGCGGAAGGAAGTTTTTGCAGGTCTCTACATATTTGCCAAATGTTCGGATCAGATTGAATCTATGTTAGAAGGAAATTTTTGCAGTTCTCCATATATTGGCGAAATGTTCAGATCTGAAATAAGAGGTGATTGAACCTATGTTCAAAAGGATTGCATTGGAAATGTTCGAGGGATCTCTATCTCTGCCAGTGAAACAAAAGAGAAAGGTTGCGAGGTTCTACTAAGTTAAAAGCCATGGATCAGTTCTAATTATCAGAGTGTCGATTATCAATTTATCCCGGTGGATTACGTCAATTTTAGTGGAGCAGGGAATCAGAAAATCATGTATGGTGTGATATTGGAAGACTGTATGTCAGCTTGTTTGAAAATTTTCACATGTATGGGTTTCTCAAATAAATTGGATGATAGGGGATACTGCGTGCACCATTTGAGCAGGTTAATGAATAGATATTGATCTCCAGATTTGCAAATGCGAACGTACTTGAAGCTTTCTGCAAAAGAGACAATTTCCTCAAATAAAAATACATACACGGGTATGCTCTCTGTGGCCAAAAATGTTTGCAACGTCGGTTTCAGTTTGTCATTTCCACCAAACGACTCCGATAACACAACGCATGATCTTATAATAATTTGTTACATATTTGGCATAGAGCTTTTTTATGGAGTTTTGGATTTTTGGATTTTCCTGAGGCAGTACTCCAAATATAGAGACAGCGCTGGAATATTCAACTTGGATATTATGCTTAATATTTCAGGTGGGGGACCAAAGAGATTCACATTTGTGGAGCTAAAAGCGGCCACTAATAATTTTAGCAATGAAGGAGGCAAAGGAGGATCCAGGATGGTGTATAGCGGTCTTCTGCCTGATCAGAGACAGATTGCAGTAAAGAAGCTGAAGGGAGTATCTCAAGGCGAAGCCCAATTCTGGGCAGAGGTGACAATTATAGGGAGAATCCGTCATCTCAACCTTGTTCGTATGTGGGGTTTTTTCACAGAAGGTGAACATAGACTACTTTTGTACGAGTATATACCAAATGGGTCATTAGACAAATATTTTTTCGATAAGCAAGGCAAGGGCGAAACAGTTGGGTTGGACTGGAGATCACGATATCGAATAGCAGTTGGAGTAGAGAGAGCCATAGCCTACCTGCACGAAGAGTGCTCTGAATGGGTTCTCCAATTTCCAGTAAGTAATTTATGGGATGGGGTATAATAACAAGGTGATATTAGTGTTCATCGAAGGTTATCGGAGTAGCCTGGTAAGTAAGAATTTTGCAATCGCCATTATCAGGTTTCACCCTGCAAAAATTCTTTGTTTACTCTTAGCATTGATATACATTTCTAGAAGAGAAACCTCATAAACAAAGTATTACATAAAGAATATCACTCTTTCTCTTGGAATTTCACACAACTTTATAAGTTAGGAACACATGTCCAAAAAAAGGCTTAAAATGCAAATGATGGTTCAAGCAAACAATAAAATGGTTGCGACTAAAGAACCCTTGCTTAATTTCAAATAGGGAACTTGACATAAAAAAAAACCTGGAATTCTACAGAGTTTGAACAAAAACCTCTAAATTTAGTCTTTTTGGCTCATTTTCCAGGTTAATTGCTATTGCCGAGTGGAAAGCTCCACGACTACCATCAAATTGGTTGTGTAAGAATTTCGCAATTGCCATTATCAGGTTTCACCCTGCATAAATTCTTTGTTTACTCTTAGCATTGATATACATTTCTAGAAGAACAAAAGAAATAATCGCCATAACTGATAACAGTTCACATTTGATAAAATTCGGTTCTTATTACCAAGACACTATTGTTTCCTTCTCGGAAACCACTGGAACACATTTTATAACCAGAATGAATGGAAAATCCTCCCTAAAAAAGGAAAAGATTGAAGAAATTTATAAGTTGAAGCCTGCGCTCTGAGCTGTCGAGCTTGCGGACGTCTCTGAGAATAGTATTCATGGCAGTTTTCCTGTGGCCCATTCATCCGGTTGTCAATAAAATGAAATAATGTCCCGAGTTTTAGTAAAAATAATGTTTACGAGAAGAGGGAAAAAATTTCATCTGTTCTTCAAAGCCCCGTAAAGCAATGAATTACTCCTTCATGGGAAAGGTGCCACACACCACATATTTTGAAAAACAAGTGTCTGGCATGCATACAATGAAATCGCTATGCAAATATATGTTTTCAATTTTAAACATAAAATGTTAACTATTAATTTTAGCATTAGTCAAGTAAATCCCAAACTGTATGTATCACTTTAGACTTACCCTAAGTTTTCTTACATTTTGCCTCGATATGAGGCCAAATAAGACCTCTAAAATTCTTATTGATTGAAATAATGGCTGAGTGAAGTTCATTGGTGGAGTAAAAGGTGGTTTAACACTTTATAGAATATATGTCCACAACATTAGGTTAATTAGTTTTGGTTTGCGTGTGAAACTAATGAAAACAAAGAAAACCGATTACAAGAGTCCCTACACCCTGAAGGGGCAGGGACTAATAATACACATTTCCAAAAATTGCATGCTTTCGCCTTGTCAAAACAACATAATAACAAGCAACAACTAAATATTTACTCCATCAATAGAAAACTAATTGTTCCCCATATAAAATAACTTAAAGTTATCTGAAGGGAAGAGCAATAGGGAAGATAAAATAAACCACATCTATAGCTCTTTAATCCAGGAATATATTTTATGATTGTTCAAGCAATAACGACAATTATAACAAGGAAATCTAAGATTGACATACCTACTTTTGTCAAGAAGTTGAATGAATACCATAATCGATGCTTGTATCCAGCTTTGAACAAGGAGTACTTTCAAGATAAAACTGATTTTTGTTATGAGTTGGACTGTTACACCTATTGCTATGAAATTTTCTACCTTCTGGTATACAACATCATGTTTGACCCAAGCATCCTCAGGTACCTATAGAGTTCACAGAATTGGAAGATTGAAATACTCTTAAGGGAATTCCCATTTCAAATAGATTCTCTGTATCTAAATCATGTTCATTCCACTGGGATGATAGATTAATTCTCCACAAGCATGAATGGGAAAATCTTTTGAATTTCAGAATTAAAAAAATTCACAAGCTACCTTCTTTGAAAAGAGACTCTTGGTCTTTGTTTTTCTCTTTCAGAGCCAGAACAACCAGCACAAAGCTCAATTAAGCTAATCTCCCACTTCTACCTGCTCTATCATTTCTGGTTGAATCTTCTTACGTAGTAAGGGCTAAATTCAAATGTGTATGATTCCTCACTACATTTCAACTGAATTGAAGAACAACAAAAGAGCGGGTTTCTCAATAAAAAAATTTCATTGGAATATTGACAGCTAGAATTTCCTCTTTTTAAGTAACTTTTACTGATTACTTTATGTATCAAAATATCACCCTAAATAACCAGATTTCTAAAATTCACCACAGTTTTGAGTAAAATGCATACCCTAAATAACCTGAGTCCCAAAAATTTCACCATTGTTTCGAGTAAAATTTGACTATCATTCAGGCCTGAGTAAAATCCACTGCAGGAGCTATTTTTCGATCAAATTTATTTTAATCTTACTATTTTTATATAATTTCTGAGAAAATTTCTTTAAATCTTGTGATTTTGTCCACTATTAAAGAAAAAATTCCATCGTTTATTTCTGCAGCATGTGCTAAAACAAAAGATTTTGAAAGTTCCCCTAAAATTTTGTGAAACGAGTACCTTTCACCTAATCATTTTTCGCATTACACAGTGAAAAGGTCTATTCCATTCTTCTCTCTAAGAAATGCATTTCATTAAGGCTAGTCCAAGGCAATGATAGGTCAGGCGTACCTTTGCTTTCAGGAGAGGGAGACCATATTCTATTTCATATAATAAACGCACTATTTCATTCTGAACTCATAACCCTTTCTTCTCTATCCAAAGAACCAGAAATACTAGAAAGCTCAGAACCACATATGTTCCCCATCTATGAGCCTCTTCAAATCCAATACACCAGGTATCTTGCACCTGATCTTAGTGGGAAAGGTAAACTTCCAAAAACACATAACTTCCATCTTGAATCCCATAAAGAGTGGAATATAGACAACCTGAGTGTTGGCCAGATAAGGCAAATGATAGATTTAATGTTCACAAAACATAAACTTATGTGCCTCAAAGGAAAAAATGAAGTTGAAGCTTGTAAATCTATCATTCAGTGTTTTACTGGAACATTATTAAGATGGTGGGAAACTGAGACATCACCAGCATTAGTGACAAAAATGGAAAATGAAATTTTGAAGGATGAAGGGGGAGATATTATTCATAATCTAGATGGAAGCCCACAAAGTAATATGATTGGATCACTGACTTCATTTATATTAGAACATTGGTGCGGAGGAGAAATTGAACTTGCAAATAAACATGAGATGATTCTCATGAACTTTAAATACTATAAAATGTCCCAGTATGAAGACTTTCATAGGGATTGGATCCAAAGAATATATGAAGTCAAGGATAGCAAACATATCTTATGGAAACAGGTCTATTTGGCAGCCTTGCCTTCAAAATTTGTTGATTATATTAGACAACAAGAGGCCTTCCAAATGCCTTTTGAATCTTGTACTTGGGGTGAAATTTATAGTATTATAACCAAAGTCCTTGTAGGCCTATGTACAAGTCTGAAAGTGAAAAAATCACTGCAAAAATTATTTAGACTGCCAGATAGAAAATCTATCTATAGCAAATATGGCCTATCCATAGATGACCCCATAGTGAAAAGAAGAAAATCTAAAAAGAAGGCCAAGAAAGCAAAAAGGCAAGGTTACAGAGAATATCCACAAAGGAAAAATAAAGGGACCAAGAAAGGGTACTACAAGTATATCCCAAATACGCATTATTATCAGCCTAAGGACATTCATCTAGAAACACAAAAAAGAGATCAGTGTAATAAACTAACATGTTGGCTCTGTGGCCAACCATGACATACATCAAATTGTTGTCCTATTGCAGATGAATCTAAGAAAAACAGAGGAAAGAAGTCCCAAGAAATAGCAAAGAAGAAAAGAACAGTAAAAATAGAAGGGTCAATCATGTGTTATAAATGTGGTTCCAAAAACCATTAGTCTGAAAATTGACCCAACTTCACAATCAGAGAACAAGTCCAACAACAACAACTTTGTTCTAGCTCATCATCCTTTGAGAGATCTTCTTCAGAATCTTCTGAAGAGGAATTGAATATGCATATGAATGGATACAACTGTATTGATTTAGATGATTGCCACTGTGATTCAGATACTGAATGAGAAATTTCTTCTAATGAAGAAGACTTTGTTTCTGAAAAGAAACAAAAGAAAAATTTCTCATTGCACAAAATATAGATGATTCAGAGACAAAACTACTTGCCCAAATCAAAGCATTGGGAGAAGGAGGAATGAAAGAAAGATTGCTAGAAACTTTTCTAAATACCAGACACAAATACCAGGGAAGCAGTAGAAGAACTGTTCCAAAAACAGAAGCCAAGGCATTGTTTATTGATGCCTCATTTGAGAAAAATACAAGAGCTTTTCAGTGAAGCCAACAGTAATCAAAAGCCAGGTCCTTAACATTGGGAGAAGTTAGCTAAGATATCCACAATCTTATAAAGGAAATATCTTCCCTAAAAATAAATGTTTCTGAATTAGGAAAAGGAAAGACACTTGATGAAGAAGAATATTTTTCAAACCCAAATGTAGAGATTTTTGAGGGAAAACGTGATGACTCTATGGGTTTTAGAGATATGGGGGTAATGACCATACAATACCAACAACATCATGTCATGTTGGATATTTTCATAGAAGGAGAAATGTTTTCTCTAAAGACACTTATTGACATAGGTGCCAATGTCAATGTTCTAAACTCAAAATTAATACCAACAAAATATTGGGTAAAGTCTTTCATACAAGTGGTTGGGTTAGGGAGTAAAAATTTATTGTATGAAGTCCCCCAAGCTTCTATATGTTTCAAAGAACATTGTATCAAGCTAAAAAAATTTGCTGCTGACATCCCTATTGACTGCATTTTAGGAAATGTATTTTTGGCTACTGTAGAACCACATGGTTCAACCAGATTAAAAGGCAACAAGGCTGGCTATTTAATAATTGTGCCAAGCTCATATGGTAAGCTACAAACAATCAAAATGCCCTTTGTCTCTACTCCCAAAGTATCTACCATGGTACATGTTATCACTCAGTAATTTCTCAAGGTTAAAGAAAGAAATAATGTGAGGTAACAACAGACCTACTTTTAAACTCTAGGATCTAGCCTTCCTAGGGTTCTGATAGGGCTCTCTCTATAAGATTTAACTTTGTTTTATGTTTGATTTTAGGCTAGTTATAAGGGAAATTTGGTTTTAATATTTGGTTTGGTTGGTGGGAAAAATCACTTAATGAGATGGATAGTGATATATATGTTTTTCCATTGGGCAAAGGAGTCAAATGTCAAGCAGACAAGACTAGGATCAAGGTCAAAAGTCAAATATTTTCAGGGCAATATAGACAAGTCATTGAAGATCTTGGAAGGCTGATTGGTGAAGTGGTTTGATTGGGATAAATAGAAGCTAAGAATTCTTTTATCCAGATAAGGAATTAGAATATAGAGGTCATTCGAAAGAGGGAGAAATTAAGGATTCCCTACTATGGAAATCAGCAGAAAACATAGAAATGATAAATAGTTAAAGACAGGGTTCTTTTAACAAATCTTGTAATAATATTCTTGTTTTATCATTCAAATTTAGAACACATATGTGGATGCATGTAAAACATAAGAAGATAAACAATGACAGTAGAAAGTACTTCACTTCAATGGATCATCACATGAATCCTGAAATATGATGCTTTATGATTTGATTCAGTCTGCTACTTGAACTTGCTAAAAAATCTCCAGGTACATAATTATTGACTATAGAAATCTTCAGCAATTTATTCCACAATAATACTTCAAAATATGAAGTATATATACAAAATATCCTAGAATAATCATAGGATTTTTCTAAAGAAAATAAAATATATTTTATAACAAAATAGGGATAGTTGCTTAACAACTTAGCAAGCTGTCCTAATTATCCAAATAAAATAGAAAATTGTTTTGGATTGGGTGCAGCTAGCTGCCTTGTTGTCCTATTTGCTGGCAAAGATATTTCAAATCTGTTTTGAAATATTATCTTCTTTTATTATACTCTTTCATCTGATACTATTTACCTCTGATACACTTTAAACTCTATCAAAATTGCCTTACTGTTGTAATTTTCTGTTTTGATTGTGAAAAAATTAGCAAACTATTTTAATCTTTTTCTCTGCCATTTGACTTTTACAGCAAGTCAGTGAGTGATTCCCAAGACTCTTCATCAAGAATTTTTATCTTTTTTAGCTTCCTAAAGTTCTCATCTGCCTCAGTGTATCTGGAAAATGTTGGTTTTATGACAAATAAGTGTTTTATCTCATGTTGTAGATAAAACAAGTCTTCAAAACTTCTATGTAAAACCTTCCCTGTAGGAATTCCTTGTCCTTCTGTCTTGTTTACATGTTCTTTTGCATTATCTCTAATCTTCTTGTTGTAATCCTCCTGTGGCATGAGTTTATCATTAATAACCAGAATGTTAGGAAAACATCTTTTCTTCAAAATCTCAAATTTAACCATGAATTTAGTTATAGCTATGTTCATGTTCCCACATTTTTCTTCAAGTTGCTTCATCAAATTCTTCTTTGAAATGACTTTCCTTATTTCAAGGATTGTCTCTGTCTATCAGTAATTTCTATTTCTTCCAACTCTTGTTTGTTCTTGCTGTTAAGAAAATTGATTAGTTCTAGGGCCTACTCAGGTTTGGCACCTAGTTCATCCTTTGTTTTCTGAATCTCTTCTTGGGCTGCTTTCAGTAAATCCTTTTGCTCATATATTACCTAGATTGATGGCCAAGCATCATTGATGGATTCAATGATTTTGTTCCATAACTGATTCCTCACATAGGACATTGGCTCTTTCAAGGTTAAATCCTTTTGTAGATTCTTCAGTTCAACATTTAACTTGTTAGCCCTTTGTTCATGAGTTTTGGAATTTTCATATTTGGGCTAATTTATTTGTATCTTCAAGATTTTCAATCACTTTCTTCAAACTGTTAGTCTCATTAGTTTGAAGAGACATTTCCTCCATGGCTTTGACTAGTTTACTAGCCTCATCATAATGTTAAGCTGTTGAAGTTGAGGATTCTGTAGCTGAAGTTGTGGATGATGTCACGGCACTGCAGTAGACAGTGGTACTTTTGGTGCCAACTCTTCTGCCAGATTTGAAGGCACAGCTGGAGTAACCATGGGAATTACTGTAGGAGCTTCCTGTGGTTTTGTAGTTTCTCTTTCATGGAGAAGCTTGTCCATTTGGATCTCCATCTCTTTTATTTGTCCTGTTAATTGAAAAATCAAGTTCATCATTTCATCTTTATGACTTTGCTCTTGTACAATTTATTTGGCTTGTGGATGTTCAGTTGGTGGAAACTTGAGTTGTTTCCTTAATGTTGCAATATTAACATTCTTTTTCTTCACTAACTCCTATGCAACTTTGACATTTGCAGGATCATATCCAACTTGAATAACCAATTCTCCTAAAGATTTAATCCTAAGATCTTTAGCATATGAGGAAGATTTGTCAACTTTCATTTGGTTTCTCATGTTTATGATTGTATTTTGGAGCTTTTGGACACTCATGGCCTTTGTAGTTATGGTAGAATATAACATTCCTGAAGTTTGCCTATGAAACTCAATTTGATCTAGTGCATGGATACTTTCTGTTGGCACTTCAAGATCAACCTTTTTGTAATTTGCCACTGTCTTAGGAGTCTTAACTGTTGATTGGAGCACTGACATAATCAACTTTTTGTTTGAATAGTCAAAAGCTGAAAGAGGTATGTTCTGAATGCCTGGTGTTTGTTTCAAATACTAAGAATAAATCTCATTTTTAATTTCTTCATTCTTTCTCTTAAACTGCTTATATTTTTCCCTGATATCAAGATCTTTTTCTTCTGCTGTCTGTGAGGGGGATGCCTCCATATTTTGTTGCTTCTCTACTACCTGTATATTTGAATTATTGGGATTTTCTTCATTTAGATTCTCTGTGGCTTGCTCATTCATAATGACTGTAGCAGCATCTGTATTTTTCACTGGAATATATGTGTCTTCTACCTCTATAGTAACTTTCTCTTTATCAATTGGATTGATATTAGGCTTTTTATTGTGTCTAAGTTTAAACCTAGTTTCAGTTGTTGTCTCAGCAATGTAGGTACCTTATTCTCTAACTCTTTTAGTAGTTTTCTCTCCTTGATTTGCAGTTTACAAGGTGTGACTAGTATCACTCTGTTTAACTGCATCTACCAAAGTGTTTTCTAGCCACTCAGTTTGATTGACATATTGTTCAATCTCTGGTTTTTTCTCATGAATATAAGGTATTAGTTTGCACTTAACCCTCATTTTGCTTAGTATTCCCTGTGGATCATAGTTCCATGAGAAGCTTTCTTCAAATCTATACTCAAGTAACTGTTTAGCTGCTTCTAGTCCTGCATCTCTGTGATTACAAATAAAAGGTCCTACTTGATTCTTCAACTTAAATTGTGTTTTCTTTTTAGCTGCTAGGATGTTGATAGAATCTGAATTTAAGATTTTCTTGATGTAATCCAAGGAAAAAACTCTCATTGGTACATATTTAGGTAGTTTGTAGGGTAAAATATTAGACCCAAAAACTCTGATTTATGTATGTTTTTCATATAAGTACCAATCTCCAGTTCTAGTCTGCTCTTATAGTTGTAGAACTTTCTTCATTTCATCACTGAATTCTTGGTTGTTCAGTGTTTTTCAACATATTTATAAATGGGTGGACAAAGTAATTTGTAAACTCTGCAAAATCGAACTCTGTGGACTCTTTTTTTATCAAAGATGTCCAAAATATGGCAGAAAGTGGGTTCTCTCCAATATCAAGCTTTTGAAGTGTTATAGGGAACTTATCTGCTTGGAAATATAAAAGCATATGGAAAAGAAATGATGTATATCTAAATACTCCTTTTGTTGGCAACTTGACAAGCTGATCATGGATATTATCAGCTATGTATTCAGCATAATTGAAAATGACAAAAGGAGGCTATCCTAGTGCAAAGGAAGACATAAAACCTAGGATTGACTAATCTGTATGCTCATTTGTAAATTATCCTAGGATAAATGACAACATGGATATGACATGCCTTGACCCTTCTGGAAATTTGGAAGTAGAATAAGGAGGGTTGATTTTTCGAATTTCAACATGTAAAGGCATGAACACTTGAAAAATCTAAAACCTTTTGGGAAAATCCAGACCAATGTACAACTTTGTAAGTTCTTCTATTGACAAAGGAACTGCTTTGGGATTGGGTTTGAGTTATAACATCTTATTTATTGACTCAGCAGTAATTGTAAACAATACTTCTTTATTTTCATTTACCATTTCTCTTTGTTAAGGTGAATAATAGGTCTGGCATAACCTAATAACCTCTAGGCATTGATGAGTGGTTGGAAAAAAATATTTGGGTAGGTTTTAATCCCAAATTTGGACTTCTTCAACCTGATCTAGTGACTTTTCAAGACTCCAGCAGTGGAGGTCTAACAAGTTAAATTCTACTACTAGGTCTACTATTTTATAATCCACATCTGCTAAAGGTGTACGTTCAATGTCTACAACAGGAGGTTGTAGAGGATTTACCACAATTCCAGTCTTGGAGGACATGGCTGGATTTGATTTTGACACCTTTTTAGACTTTCTGGATAACTCAAACTCTGTATTTGGAATTTGTTAGACTCTTTTGTAAGTTTAAATTGTTTACATAAGTGTTTTTTATTATAACAAAGGTTATTTGGATAAAAATAGGCACAAATTGGTTTTCTTTTGGGTTTCAACCTTCAATTTTGACTCTTAAACTGGATTTTAACCTCTTTACAGATTTTAGAAATAAGAAACAAGGGTTTCTTATGCTTTTTTCAGTAAATACTGGACTGAAAATGGTTCAAATTGGGCACTGAATGGTTTAGGTTTCCTGCAAAGGATTTCTAGACAAATTCTAAGTCTTATAAGGTCTCCAAAGGCTGAAAATATTTAATTTTAATTTAAAACCAGTTTACATTATTGAAACAAGGGTTTTATCAAATTTTTCACAGTGAATTTCGTTCTTTTCGGGTAACTACAAGGTCTTTCTGTGGATAAATGGCTTTATTTGGCTTAATTCCTTTAGAAAACACCTTTCAAATGATAGACAGGTCGTTTTTTGTGAGGAATACCTATTTGTGCATGTATTTTGGTCTTTAAACTGGGTTTTGAGGTGTCGAACAGGTTCTTGGAGGCTTTGAAGGTTTCTGGAAGTCAACTGAAGCTTCCATTAGTCTTTGACAACAAATGCGAGGCTTTCTAGCTTCTCCGAGTGTAAAACCAGTGTATCGGATTTGTTTATCAGTCAGAAGGATAAACGCACAGATATAATGCAAATAAGGGTTCAACTATATGCATTATGAAGGTTTAATGATGTTTTTAGGTCAAAAAAAGTTGGCATTTAATGGCGGTCATGTCGAAACAGAGGGCTGTTTTGGTCTCCAAAGGCGGAAAACCAGAGGTGGTTATCGTGTGGGTTTGGGAAGTAATTTTTTTTGGATGGATCGAATGTGATCCTGTAAGATGATGTTGCATGGAGGAGAGAGAAGGGTGGAAAACCACCCATTCGCATAGTTTGAAATGGGTTTTGATTGCGCAATTTAAAATGCGATATGTCTTTATGATCGTCAGATCCGAGGGGGTTAATGCGAATGGTGGGGATTAAATGGGAAAGGTGCTCGGCAGTGGGGCATGGGGCCCAGGCTTGGTATTACGGCGGGATTAATTTTAATATAAAAAACCTTTGTTTTTTTCAATATAAAATCAATGTTTTATGATGGTATGGTGGGATAGTTTTAACGTTATAAATATATGTTTATAACGTAAAAAACATTGTATTATTTTGATTGGCAGGGTGATATTTATATGGTAAAATAAAACATTAACAAACGTTTTATAACCATGGGGGGTGGATTTTATATTATATAATATAACATTTAACCTGTGGGGAATATGGTGGGGTTTATTTCAGCACATGGGATATACAAACCATAGGTTTAATGTTAATAAATGGGTTTTGGGATATTTATATAAAGAAATTAGTTAATATATACGGAAGGGGTATTATAAGGGATTTAATACTTTAGGTTCGAAATTAATATGAAATGATATATAATGAAATGAAAATACATAAAATTAAACTAAGTAAGTGTAAAATAGGCATTTTAGCATAAAATTATCACATTTTGATTTTTACACATAAAGTTAGGATAAAATGTGTTTTGTGGGTTTTTGAGTGTTTTTGGATGAAATGAAATTAATTAAGGGGGATTTTACTTTTTTTAAGCAAAGAGGTGTTTTACTTAGGAAAAAGGGTTTGTATTTTTTGGAAAGGGGTGAATACGCTGATGAAATGGGTTTTTATGTAGGGAATCCAATTTTTTTAACCAATCAGTTATTGAGCCTTGGGTCCAGTCTCAATAGAAGTCAGAGAAATGCTCTGAGCCTCTTTAACTGAAGGTTTAGAATACTGGATCATTGTGGGGTAGGGGAAATTAGTAATTTTTTCTCGATGATGCTTTATTACATGCTTTGCACAACTGCTTTCTACCTACCCATCATTATTCTAACATTTTTCACTTCATTTGCATGTGTGCATTTAAGCTTGCAACCCTAAATCCATTTTTCTTTTTAAAGCATAAAACTATCTAATTCTAACCCTATTTCATCCGGAGGCTCAGATTAAACTGTTGAGCTCCTCATTTATTCTCTAATTATCTATTGATTTGTCAAGTTTAAACTGTTTGACATATATTTATTCTCTATCTAAAACATGAAATTCAAAGCATGAAAAGTTAAGATTAAACTATTTAACTGATCATGGATTATGGCATTTTAAACAATCTACACATAATCATTATTTTTGCAGTAAAAGTAAATAGTAGTGGCATTTTGACTTGCTCACTTTCATGTCTTATTTTATCTCTTTTTTCTTTTGGGGTCCATTTTTATTCTTTTTTTATATTTTCTTTTCTAAGTCCTTTGATCTTTCTTTTAGGACTTTTACCCTCTTTTCATTTTTTATTATTTTCAAATATGGGAAAACATGTTGCAGAAAGCAAGGTATGTACATATTTACAAGACTATCAAAGTCAATTAAAAAATTATGAACCCTATTATTATAGGACCCTAACAGTGGCTCCACATGGGGATGGCATTTTCTGGTGAAATGTCAAGAACTTTAAGACTAGTAGCCTTTGTATTTTGACTGTGATGACCCTATAAGTGTCTTTTGATCTCTGCAATTATTCATACTTATGATATTTTACCTCTCAAATCTTAGGGCCTTCTCTTCGGGCTTCAACTTTGTTAAGAAAACATCCAATCCAATCTAAAATCTTCAATTTTTATGTACAATGATCAAAGTAAATAAAACTAACTATCTGTTATCTCTAAGGAGTAATAGTGCTTCAGCATTCTACCATTTACTAGTCCATCTAGCAGACCTGATCCATCAATTTCTTTCAAAAAGAAAGCATTGTTACCTCTACAACCATAAATAACATAAGGTCCTTTCCACAGAAAATCAAATTTTCCATGTTTATCTTTCTCTTCTCTTCTTAAATCCCATTTTAATAGTTTGTCTCCAATGTAGAAATCATCTTCTTTACTTTTTTTGTCAAAAATTTTCTTTATCTTATCCTGGATAACTTGAGACTTAAGATAAACCTCTTCTCTTGTTTGTTGCAAGTGAATGGTTTGGTTAATCCTTCTTTGAATATCATTTGTCTCAACCTGTAATTCTTGGATTATCTTCATTACTGGTACTCCTAAGGAATATGGAAAAACAACATCCATTCCATAGACAAGCTGGTAAGGGGATGTACCAATAGATTTTTTGGTGGTAAGTCTATCTGCCCATAAGGCATGGACTAACTTCTTGTTCCAAGTCTTTTTGTTATCTTCTAGTAACTTTTTGATGATTTTTACAAGGCTCTTATTTGAAGATTTAGCAAGGTCATTACCTTGAGGGTAATATGTAGTAGCATGGCTGAGGGTAATGTGGTATTTATGGCAAAAGACAATCATCTTTTTAGATTTTAATGTAGTTGCATTGTTAGTAATTATCTTTTGAGGACATCCAAATCTTGAAAGTATGTTGCTTTCTAAAAAGGATATAATGACAGTGTCTGTGGCTTGCCTAGAGGGTATGGCTTCAATCCACTTAGTAAAATAGTCAGTGGCTGTCAGAATCCACTTATGTTGGGTTGATGATGGATGGTGAATTTCACTAATGAAGTCAAGACCCCATTGTTGAAATGGTATTTCCGTTGAGATGGGTTTTAAGGGTAGGGGTAATAGCTTTTTCTTACCCTCAAATATTTGACACTTGTGACAAGAGGTCACATACCTTTTTACATCTGCAAATAAAGTAGGCCAGTAGAAACCAGCTCTTAAGATTTTGTCTGCAGTAGTCTTCCAGTAAATATTTCCTCCATAGTCACCTGCATGAAATTCTTCTAAAATTTTGTTAGCTTCTTTTTTTAACAAACAATTTAACAAAATCCCACTATGATCCTTCCAAAAAAGTACATTGTCTAAAATACAAAATCTTACTGCCTTTAGCTTCAAGAATCTAGCTTTTGTTCTTGATAATCCAGGAGGAACTTGTAAGTTTAGTAATACAAATATGATATCTACATACCGTGGTGAGTCTGAAAAGGCTTCACTGATCTCTGGAGTCGCCATCTCTTCTTGATCATCTACTTGGGCAATAAAATCTATTTCTAGGGCATGACAATTTAATTTAACCATGTGTTTGGCTAAACCTTGACCTTTTATAAGTTTAGTGGGTTTTATTTCTATGTCATATTCAAAAATTGTGGCAATCCATTTGTCTCTTCTACCATCAGGACCATCCTGAGTTAGAATTTCTTTTACTACTGCATTTGGGACATAGGCAATGATGTGAGAATAGAGAATGTACACTCTGAAATATTTTATGGCCTTTACCAAAGCTAGGGCTTGTTTCTCCATGATATGTATTTCAAAGTGGCATCTCTAAGTGTTTTTCTAAAGAAGGCTATGGGCTGCTCATAGCCCTAGTCATTTTTCTACAGTTAAACTGCAACAATGGTGTATTCTGAAGTAAAGGAGAAAATGATGAAATCCTTTTTAAATTCGGGACTTATAAGGACTGGGGTTTTAGTTAAGGCTTGTTTGATAGATTCAAATGACTGTTTGGCCTCAATAGTCCATTTAAGAACTGAATATTTTTTTAGCATATTATTTAGTTCTCTAATTATTTCAGCTAAATTGGAAGTGAATCTTCTTAAAAAGTTAATTTTACCTAGAAAGGCCTATAACTCTTTTATGTTCCTTGGAGGACTAATGTTAAGAATTGCTTCTATTTTGGCAAGGTCTATACTAATTTCTTCCTTAGATATTATGTGTCCTATTAACTTACCTTCTTCTAATCCAAATAAGGTTTTTCTCAGGGGTTAAAGAGATGCCAAACTTTCTGAATTTAATAAAAACTTGTCTAAGATGATCCAAGTGTTCATTATCAATTTTAGAAAATATAGTAATGTCATCTAAGTAAATCACTA
This sequence comes from Pinus albicaulis, assembly GCA_034641835.2. Taxonomy (NCBI): domain Eukaryota; kingdom Viridiplantae; phylum Streptophyta; class Pinopsida; order Pinales; family Pinaceae; genus Pinus; species Pinus albicaulis. Next base: position 476,172,859 of record CM076579.1, on the reverse strand, counting down.
GAATTCATGAATTTCCTTTGCAAAGGCTATATCCATAGCTCTTTGAAAGGTAGCCCCTGCATTCATTAAATCAAAAGGCATTTTTACATACATAAAAGTGCCCCAAGGAGTAGTAAAAGTTGTTTTGGCTTGATCTTCTTTTTGGACTAAAATCTGGTTGTATCCTGAAAATCCATCTAAAAGTGAAATCCTAGAAGAACCAACTACGCTTTGTAAAATGTGATCCATTTTTTGTAAAGGATAATTATCCTTTAAGGATATTTTGTTTAGATTCCTAAAATCAACACATAATCTAATTTCTCCTGTCTTTTTTCTGGTTAGAACTAGATTAAAAACCCAATCAGAATATCTTATTGGTGCAATTATCTGTGCATCGTTCATTCTTTTTACCTTTTTTTCAATCAAAAGCATCAAAAAAGGATTGATCCTTCTTAACTTTTGTTTAAAAGGCTTTTGTCTTCTTTTATAGGGATTTTATGCTGAATTATGCTAGTGTCATAGGATTTTAGGTCCTCATAACTCCAGGCAAAAACATCCTGAAATTCCTTTAAAATTGCTATGTATTTTTCTTTTTCTTGTTGAGGTAAAGATTTGGAAAGTTTGATCATTTTGGGTTTTAAATCTGTACCTATGTTACATTCCTCAATATCAGATCTAAGTGGCTCCATTTTTGGTTTTCTAGAAACATCATTTGAGTCAAATAAATCTTCTAAAGGAGTTAAACCTTTTGGTAAGAAATTAACTTTGAGATTTAATACATCAGATTCATCATCAATTATCTCATCAATTTCTAATTTCTCTAAGTTATCTATATCTAATTGACTAAATTTAGTAGGTCTAGAAAATTTTACTTTATTTACATCTATATTATTCAAATCAATTTCATTATCTAAATCCTGATCTATGGTACAGTCTGTGTCTATTTTACAGTTCTGAAATTCACCTTCATTGTTCATAAAATGGTAAATCTATTCATCCTATGAGAAAATTTGCTAATATTTTAGGTTGTTGGAATTATGATTCCTTTGTATTGTTATGTTGTCCTTGATGGAAACTCTCTAATAATCCTAGAATATATATATTCAGTAGAAGCTCAGAAGTCTATCAGAAGCAGTGGGTAATATCCAGCAAAAGAAGTAACAGAAAAATTGATATTTTTTATTTTACAGGATATATATGCGGGTTTGTAAAGACGAAGTCGCTTATACACATGGATAAGCGCATTCCAAGTCGTGTATGCCCTTTGCGCTTCAAAATGTTTGATAAAAAGGGGCATTATCATGGTATTAGCCCACAATATTAAGCACTGAGTTGTCTATTTGATTCCGTACTATAATACCATAGGTTTTTGTGTGGTTTTCACTCATGGTATTAGTAAAGGCTAAATATATATAAGGAGAAGAAGATCATAGTGAAAAGCATGCAAGTGTAAGGGCTATAACAAAATACTTCTCTCTGAAGTAGATATGCATGGGATGAATTCTGTTTTATTGATAAATCTGAAGTTATGATGCACCCTTGGGTAAATTGATGGATCAAGATCTCTAGACTTTTAATGACTATACTATTGCATGATCCATTGAGGAGATGATTAGATCTATGACCTAGTGCAAGTTTACTGAAGCTAAGTGAAGAAATCTGGGTAAGTTCTATGGATTTGATTCATTCTACAAAGTTTATATATATTTACATATCTATATGCCAGTTCGTCTCAGTAAAAGCACGTATATATGCGGGTTTTCTTCAGAAAAGGCGCATATAACAGTTAGGGTTTTTTGAAGCTTATTACATAGGTTCTTTTGTTATTCCTGCTATTTGTCTGTTGTCTATCAATAAATTTTTCATGAAGATCTGGGTTGCTTAATTGTTGTATATGTTGCTAAGATGATTACGAATAAATCTGATCAATGAGTAAGAAAATATGTGTTATGATGACTCACTGATCAAGGGTCCTGCAATTCTGAAAAGATATCTGACTAACTGACTCATATAATTTTGAGCCAGATCATTTTCTAAAAAACAGTACTCACAGAGCTATACGTAGGTTGGTGTGAAGTAAAGCGCGTATACACACAGGTTCAGTGAAGAAGAGTAGGGTATGCATTTTAAGAAGATGAATATTCAGGGCTGAATTTTGTATCTGCATATTTATTCTAAAGTCTGAGTTATTTATCTCTTTCATAAGTATGATGAGTTGCGTTGAAGCTGTGGGATCCAATATGAAAATTGATGAAATGTGGTCTACAGTGGTTCTGAGGGTTGAAGCCTTCAGACTGGAAGTAGAAGCTTCCTGCCAGTAGAAGCTGGTGTTCTGATCAGGGGTTTGAATCTCCCTTCCGTTAGTGGCTGGTAAACGGGATTAGGGGGGTTGTAGCTCCCTTCCAGTAGTAGCTGGAAAATGAGAGAAGGTTGTAGCCTTCTGCAGGTAGATGCCTGTGTACTAATATAATTCTGCATCAGTACAATATTGTAAACAAGTTTTCCATATAATAAATATTGAAGACAGAGACAATAGCAGCGGTGGTTTTCTCCTGAATTGGGTTTCCACCTAAAATCTTGGTGTTCATGTGTGATGCTCTTGTGATCTGTTATGTTGTTGTTACTACTCATACTTATTGTTTAACTAACAGATGCATAACTGATAAACTGAGTTAAAATACTGTTTCTGAAAGTTTTCTAACAATTCAATCATATCAGTATATGCAAGTTTCTTTTAGCATATGCGCGTGTATACGCGAGTTGGGTTCATTAAAGTCGTGTGTGTTATTCTACAAAGAAAATTTTAAAGTTATTAGAACATTCTATACTGATTCACCCCCCCCCCCCCCCCTCCTAGTATTTTTCCCAACAATTGGTATTAGAGTAGGTCCTTCAGAAGAAGCTTATCTGCTAGAAGGAATATTAGCTAAAAATGAGCAATCAAGATGAGACATCATCTATCAAGCTTCCCCTATTCAATGTAAACAATTTAATCTTCTGGAATACAAGGACTAGATCTTAACTTCAGTCTCTTGGAGAAGATGTATGGGCTATAGTTGAAGGAGGTTATCAATATCCAACCTCAGTTCCAACAGATGCAATAGCAAGAAAGAACTATGAAACTAATGTAAAGGTGGTAAATGCATTATTGGGAAGTCTGACTGAATCAGAATTTGTGAAAGTAATGCAGTTGACTACAGCAAAGGAAATATAGGACAAAATCATTCTAAGATATGAAGGTGATACCAAGGTAAAAAGTGCTAAACTCCAAACTCTCAGAATTCAATATGAAAATCTCAGGATGCATAATGAGGAAAGCATTTCCAGTTTCTTTTTACATCTAGATGATATTGTAAATCGTATGAGAAATTTGGGTGAAACCATAACTGACACTACTCTGGTAGAAAAAAGTTTTAAGATCTCTAACTTCCAAATTCGAGTCAAAAGTGTCTGTTATTGAGGAGAAACAGGATCTGCAAACTCTTACGGTTGTTCAAATTCATGGGATTCGAACTTCTTGTGAAATGAGAAAAGGAGGTCCATCTGAAGTCAAAGAAGCTATCTTCATAGCTACTGCAAAAGGAAAGGAGGAAGAAGCACAAGAAGGATCAAGGTATGTTTCAGAAGAAGATGAGTTAAATTTTGTAAAGAAGCTACAACTTGGCACTGGAAGGTTCAGAGATAATCTTCCCTTTAAATGTTTTGCTTGTGGAAGAGTTGGTCATTATGCTGCTAAGTGTCCCTATAAAGATATTCATGAAAAGGGAAAGGAAATGGCTAAAGGAAATAAGAAATGGTTTATCAATAGAAAAAGCTATTATACTCATGAAGATAGTGATGGTTTATCTAATAGTGAAGAAGGAGAATCTGATCAAGATGTTAAACTACTCATGGCTTTTGAAAAAGAATCTAGTGAGGCTAAAGATACTTTTATGGATGCTTTAGAAGACAATGATTTTCTTGAAGAAATAAATCATTTGAAGATATGTTTGGTAGAAAACAAAATTTTCATAGATACTCTAAAGAATCAGCTTATAGAAAAGGAGAAGCACAATGAGAAATTAGAATGTGAAATAGTAAGTCTAAGAAATGAAATTGAGAAAGTGAAAACTTTAAATCTTAGATTTGATAAAGAATCTGAAACCTTAGATGAAATTATCAAGGTTCAACGCTCTTCTTCTGTAAAGACAGGTCTTGGATATATCGGAGAATCCTCTCAATCCTCAACACCAAGCTATTTAAATGTAGCAAAAACCAACGTACAACACTCTGTCATTCAACAGAAGAACAAAGAAACTTCACAGGTAAAGCATGACCAATTCAATAACAGGAATAACAATAACATAAATTTCAATCAACAGGTAAACAATAGAAGGTTTCATGATCGCAGAAATTTCTTCTTCAATGGAAAGTGTTTCTCATGTCATAATTTTTGTCATAAAGATATTCAATGTGTTGCATACAAAACCGTCATGACCAGAGAAGCAAGAAAGTAATGAAATGAGTATGGAATAAAGAAGAATACTTATAGCAACTTTTCTCCTCTTCAAAATGAAATTGAATGTGCTTATTGCAATAACTTTGGTCATGAAGAATCTGAATGTAGGAGCAAGCTTCAGCCAAAAGAGTATATACCTTCAAGTTCCAGGGTATGGAGAAAGAAGGACTTACAGGTTGAGAACTGTGGGATAGCCTTATTTGCAGAAGGGGAAGAAAATCAATGGTACATTGATAGTGGATGTTCAAAACACATGACATGTGATAGAAATAAACTCCTTTCATACAATTATTTAGAGAAAGAAAAGAATGTTGCCTTCGGAAATGATTCTCCTGATGTCATTAAAGGAAAAGGTTCTGTTTTTCTAAAAGAAAGAGTGAAAGCTAATAATGTTATGTATGTGGATGGACTAAAGCATAACCATTTGAGTGTGAGTCAAATGTGTGATCAAGGAAATGAAGTTGTTTTTAGTTCAAAATAATGTGTTGTACGTGAAATTGACACACGAAAAACAGTAATAAAAGGAACTAGAACACCAAGCAATCTATATGTATTGAAAGATGGTGAAACACAATGCTACTTGAGCAAATATTCAAAAAATTGGTTATGGTACAGAAGGTTGGGACATTTTAGCTTCTCTCAAATAAGCAAATCCAGCAGACTCAAAGCAGTTCGTGCTCTTCCCAAAATCACTCCTCTTGAAAGTGCCATATGCAAATCATGCCAATTTGATAAGAAAACCATGGTGCAATTCAATGCTAAAGAAGGATCACCAAGTAAGCCTCTTCAACTTATACACACTAATCTATGTGGTCCTGTAAAGAATAAGTCACCTCGTGGAGAACAATACTATATTTTATTTATTGATGATTTCTCTAGAATGTGTTGGATCGTTTTACTAAAACATAAAGATGAAGCATTTGAAAATTTTAAGATCTTCAAAGATTTGGTTGAAAATGAATTAGATCTAAAAATTAAATGTCTCAGATATGACTGAGGAGGAGAATATATATCAGATGAATTCTTTTACTTTTGTGAACATCATGGCATAAAAGGATAGTTTTTTGTAGCTGGAACCCCACAACAAAATGGCGTGGCAGAAAGGATGAATAGAACAGTTCAACAAATGGTTCGGGCTATGCTTGATGAATCAGGAACTCCAGATACTTTTTGGGGAGAAGCATCGAATACAACAGTAAATATACTGAACAAGGCTCATGTTCAGGTTAATAGTGATAAAACCCCCTATGAACTCTGGTATGGAAATCTTCCCACTGTAAAGCATTTTAGAGTTTTTGGAAGCAAGTGTTTTATCAAGAACAATGATGAAAAACCTGGCAAGTTTGAACCTAGAGTAGACAAAGGAATATTTATTAGTTATTCTTCTAGAATTAAAGCATATAAATGTTACAAAAAAATACTTCAGAAGATTGTTGAATGTATTGATGTGGTAATTGATGAGTCTGTCTCAGCCCCCCAAAAGGAAACAACAACAAAAAATGAAGATGATGACGAGGGATATCCTCCTACTTCAAATAACAACAATATAGAAGGTGAACCCAATCAAGCATCAGAAGAAGATCTCTCTGAAAAGCAGGTATGTACAAAATAATCATCCATAATCTCAAATTTTGGGAGAAAAGGGATCAGATGTCCAAACAAGAAGAACTCTTGTAGGATCTCCTACCTATCTAACATTTCTATCTACTGTTGAACCATAGAATGTCAATCAAGCTAGTAAAGATGAATGTTGGATTCAAGCCATGAATGAAGAACTTGATCAGATTGAAAAGAATCATACTTGGGAATTGGTTCCAAGACCTCATGATAAAAATGTGATTGGAACAAAATGGATATTCAAAAACAGGTTAAATGAAAATGGAGATGTTATAAGAAACAAGGCTAGACTTGTTTGTAAATGGTATGCTCAACAAGAAGGTATAGACTTTGAAGAAACATTTGCTCCTGTAGCTAGACTTGAAGCCATAAGAATGCTTCTTGCTTTTTCAAGTTTTCAACAAATCAAAGTTTATCAAAAGGATGTTAAATCTGCCTTTCTCAATGGTGATCTAGAAGAAGAAGTTTATATCGAACAACCAGAAGGATTCATTCTAGGAAATGATGAAAAACTTGTGTGTAAACTTAAAAAGAGTTTATATGGTCTCAAACAAGCTCCTCGGGCATGGTACTATTGTCTTGACAAATATCTGCATCAACAAGGTTTTACAAAGCGATCTGTTGATAGTAACTTATATACAAAAATAGAGAATGATAAATTGTTGATTGTAGTTGTATATGTTGATGACATCATTTTTGGCAGCAATGAAGAGTCCATGAGTCAGAAATTTTCCTTTGTTATGCAACAAGAATTTGAAATGTCTTTACTTGGGGAACTAACATTTTTTCTTGGCTTACAAGTGCAACAAACAATAGATGGCATATTCTTATCACATGAAAAATATTTTAAAAAATCCTAAAGAAATATGGTATGGAAGAATGCAAGCCTGTGAGTACACCCATGGTAACTAGATGTAACCTCAGTTCTCATGATGATTCTCCCACGGTAAATCAACTTGAATATAGATACATGATTGGAAGTCTGCTTTATCTAACCGAGAAAAGACCAGACATCATGCATTCAGTTGGGATTGTTGGATGATTCCAAGCTAATCCAAAGGAGTCTCATCTTTAGGCTGTCAAAATAATATTCAAATATCTTCAAGGGACTCAAGACTTTGGTCTATGGTATCCAAAGAATGCCGATCTCACTCTTCATGCTTACACAGATGCAGATTGGGCTGGAAATGTTGATGATCAAAAAAGCACTAGTGGTGGTGCATTCTATATGGGGCCCCGATTAGTATCATGATTCAGCAAGAAACAAAGTTCTATTGCCTTATCTACAACAGAAGCAGAATATGTGGCTGTTGCATCATGTTGCACACAACTACTTTGGATGATGCAGACTTTACAAGAAATTCAAATCAAATGTTCACCTCCCATCTCCATTTTGTGTGATAATACAAGTGCCATTATTATCTCAAAGAATCATGCTATGCATTCCAAGACCAAGCACATTCCTATCAAGTATCACTTCTTACATGAAAAAGTGCTTGAACAAAAGATTAAATTGGAGTATGTTTCATCCAAAGAACAAGTTGTTGATATATTCATGAAACCTCTTCCCAGGGAAGCATTCGAATATCTCAAACAGAAGCTCGGAGCGGTCTCTGCCTCTCAGATCAGATATGCTTAATTTTAGAAGATTAATTTTGATACGCGGGTTTCATAAAGTAGAATCACGTATATACGTGAGTTTCTATGCATAAAACCGCGTATGGGTTTTACTGATAGAAATTCTCCGAGTCAGCGTTCAGAATAGCTGTGGTGTTGACAAGTAATCTCTGTTGTTGTTCCAGTATTCATATTTATGTATCATTCTCTAATATTTATCTCCTTGATGAAGATGCTTTGATGATTTGGTTGTTGAAGTTGTTCAGGATGCACAAGCTAAGAGGGAGCACTTGTCCTATGGAAAAGGATGCATTGCTGGCATTCTGATTGGTTGTTGTGTTATGATCTCATGTTTGAGATTATTGGGTTTTGGTCATAAATAGTTATATCTGTAATTTAATGAAAAGGTCACATTGAGACCTATGATGTAAAATTGCTATATTCATTCATGTAAGGACTTGTTCAAATTTGTCAACCCACTTGGTTGGGTAGTTGAGTCAAATATGTAATTCCTCTTGGTTGGATCATTTATGTAAGTATGAGTCATTGATGATGGGAAAGGTCATACTCATTTGAGTCATGTACTTCATTGAAAAATCTGTCTAAAGATCCAGCATGAACTCAGGGGGAGCATGGTAAATTGAGAACACATCAGATCTTCAAAGCTCATATCTCTACAAGGGAAGAGAAACCTTGTTTCGGTTTTGATCCGTCCTGTGCACTTGATGTCAAAGGGGGAGAGTATTTTGGGTTTTTGAATGTTTAATGGTTACGTTGAGATGGCTTTCATAGCTATCATGGTTGTTGGTTGCCATCAAGTCCAAAGGGGGAGATTGTTGGCATTATGATTCCTTTGTATTATTATGTTGTCCTTAATGGCAACTCTCTGATAATCTTGGAATATATATATTCAGTAGAAGCTCAGAAGTCTATCAGAAGCAGTGGGTAATATCCAGCAAAAGAAGTGACAGAAGAATTGATATTTTTGATATTACAGGATATATGCGCAGGTTTGTAAAGATGAAATCGCGTATACACGCGGATAAGTGCGTTCCAAGTCACGTATGCCTTTTTGCGCTTCAAAAGGTTTGATACCAAGGGGCATTACCATGGTATTAACCCACAATATTGAGTGTTGAATTGTCTATTTGATTTTGTCCAAGAATACCATAGGTTGTTGTGTGGTTTTGACTCATGGTATTAGTAAATGCTAAATCTATATAAGGAGAAGAAGATCATAGTGCAAAGCGTGAAAGTGTAAGGGCTATAACAAAATACTTCTCTCTGAAGTAGATCTACATGGGATGAATTTTATTTTATTGATAAATCTGAAGTTATGATGCACCCTTGGGTAAATTGATGGATCAAGATATCTAGACTTGTAATGACTATACTATTGCATGATCCATTGAGGAGATTATTAGATATATGACCTCGCACAAGTTTTCTGAAGCTAAGTGAAGAAATCTGGGTAAGTTCTATGGATCTAATTAATTCTGCAAAGTTTATATATGTTTACAGATCTATACGCTAGTTCGTCTCAATAAAAGCGCGTGCATACGCAGGTTTGCTTCGAAAAAGGCGCGTATGAAAATTAGGGTTTTGTGAAGCTTATTAAAGAGGTTCTTCTGTTATTCCTACTATTTGTCTGCTATCTGTCAATAAATTTTTCATGAAGATCTGGGTTGCTTAATTGTTGTATATGCTGCTAAGATGATTATGAGTAAATCTGATCAATGAGTAAGAAAATATGTGTTATGATGACTGACTGATCAAGGGTCCTGCAATTCTAAAAAGATATCTAGTTGACTGACTTAGATCTGCTAAGCTAGATCATTTTCTGAAAAACAGTACTCACAGAGCTATACGTAGGTTGGTGTGAAGGAAAGTGTGTATACACGCTGGTTCAGTGATGCAAAGTAGCGTATACATTTTAAGATGATGAATATTCAGGGCTGAATTTTGTATCTGCATATTTATTCTGAAGTTTGGGTTAGTTTTGTGTTCTGGTTACAGAGTTCTCACTGTTCTGATTAAATTTTGGGTTAAGTTTATTATTAATCATATTTATGATGAGTTGAGTTGAAACTGTGGGATCCAGTATCAAAATTGTTGAAACGTGGTCTGCAGTGGTTTTGAGGGTTGAAGCCTTCAATATGGAAGTAGAAGCTTCCTACCAGTAGAATCTGGTGTTCTGATCAGGGGGTTGAAGCTCCGTTCCAGTAGTGGCTGGTAAACGAGATTAGGGGGGTTGTAGATCCCTTCCAGTAGCAGTTGGAAAATGAGAGAAGGTTGTAGCCCTCTGCAAGTAGATGCTTTTGTACTGATATAAGTCTGCATCAATATAGTATTGTAAACAATTTTTCCATATAATAAATATTGAAGACAAAGACGACAGCAGCAATGGTTTTCTCCCGAATTGGGTTTCCACCTAAAATCTTGGTGTTCACGTGATGCTCTTGTGATCTGTTATCTTGTTGTTACTTCTCATACTTATTTTTTAACTAACAGATGCATAACTGATGAGTTAAAATATTGCTTGTGAAAGTTTTCTAACAATTCAATCATATCAGTATACGCAAGTTTCTTTTAGCATATGCGCGTGTATACATGGTTGGGTTCATTAAAGTCGCATAGGTATTCTACAAAGAAAAAATTAAATTTATCAGAACATTCTAAATACTGATTCACCCCCACCCCCCTCTCAGTATTTTTCCCAACAAAGGTTATCTGGAATTATTGGTCTGTGTTTTACTTCTGCAGTATACTTATGATTGAGCTGAAAGGGTAAATTACAAGTACTAGCAAAAGTTTCTAAGGAGTGTGCTTGTAAGTTTTTCTTTCTTGGTATTGTAGAAAAATTACATTCCAACAAATCATCTATCAAATCTAATACAGTTTCTCTATATTGGTCTAATCTAGGATTATAAACAGAATACTCTCCATTTATTTGTTTAACAACCAACTCTGAATCTCCCATAATTTCTATTCTTTTACCTCCTAACTTTCTGATAATTTGGAGTCCTAAAATAAGGGCTTCATACTCAGCCATATTTTTGGTGCATTTGAAATTCAGTCTGAAAGCATGGCCTTCTGCATGATTATTCTCCATATTAGTTATCCAAACTCCTGCTCCTACTCCTAGCTTATTAACTGATCCATCAAAGTCTAAATGCCATAAAGATTCATGAAAGATATTTTCATTGTTATGTGTTCTCTTTTTCTCCTTTAGTTCAGTTTTGATTTCATTATCAGTTTCAGAGTTACATACGATGAATGAATCTAGGTCAGTAGGTGTAGTGTAAATTGGGTAATTTATTGATCTTTCTACACTACTCACCATATATTTCATCAATGTTTCCCTATAAAATTTCTTTGGTTGACCAAAAAATGATATAGTAGCATATGACATGTCCAATTGTAGAGATCCCTGTAACTTTTCTCCCCATGAGTGAGATAATAGCATTCCATATTTGGGTGGGATATCAGCTACTACAATGTCCATGAGTATACTTTTACCAGGATATTGAACTAATGTGACACACAAATCTTTAATTAATCCTAGGCATTTCACCTTGCTTGAATCAAATGAAAATAAATCTTTGTAAGGCCTTGTGATATCTAAGTTCATGGTTTCCATTATCACTTTGGGCATTAGATTATGGGAAGCTCCTGAATCTAACATTGCATTGTGTAAAATTTGGTCATGAATAGTTAAAATAATGTAAAATGGAGGAACTGCTCCATCTTGATGCTTTCCATTAACATCAGGGCCAAAAATTAACTCTGGTTGATCATCATTTAAGTTTACATTGTCTTCCCCATCATTCATGTTTAATGTTTTAGTGATAGTTGATTTATACAAATCATGTTTTACCAATTCTGTCAAAGGAATTCATATTTTTAATTTTGCAATTTCAACTTGTATGTTGAATGACGGTTGTGATTTACTAATTTGAATTAACTCTTCCTTAATAACTACAGTTTGAGTAGGTTTATCTTGTTTTTATACAGTTATCTCTTCATTTATGTTTGAGTTTCTTGTGTTTTACTGCTCCTAGTTTTCTTTCCAGGAATGGTTTGAGAAGCAGTAGATGTTTTTTTTCAGATTTTGAATTATTAAAAGTAGTTTTTGCATTGGCAGCTTTTGTATCTGCTAATTTTGGATCAGCAGTGGGTGTTTTAGGATCTAAGTTTGTTGTTTTAGCAGAATTAGATGCTTTTGCAGCAGCAGATTTTTGTGAATCTTTTGTTGCTTGGGAAAATTCATCTATTATGTCAACAATCTTAGGGCTGGGTGAAATTTTGGGGTTGGACTAGAGTTTTGCTTATTTTCCCTAGGGAGAATTTGCAGAACTTTTGTAGTGGGAGCTTCTACTATTTTCTTATTATGTGTTTGATAATTTTTCTTAGTAGAAGGCTCGGTGTTTTTCTTACTTCTTAGGTTATATTGATTGTGTACTTCGTTTATGGAAAAATCATAACCTTGTTTGTAATCGAATGATTCACATGAATCTAATTGAAGTTGTTGGAGTTAAAATAACTCTTGATCTTCCTGTGTGAGAAAGATAGTGTTATTATCATCTATTCCCATTAGATTTATGGTATCCTCATCACCATCATTCTATTGAGAACTCTATGCATAGTTCTCTTGAAATGCAGGTCTTATTGTCTGATTAGGAGTTGATTCTTTGGATTTTCCTGAATTTGTATTTTTTCTGAAGTTGGGATTTCTAATTTGTTTTTTATTATCCCATTGTGGTATCATTTCTATGTTGTCTAATCCATCCATAATTCTCTCTAAATTCTTAGCTAGTTGATCTATTTTTCCATCTGAACTAGATGTTTCTTCTTTCATGGTTACTCTCCTCTCATTCCTTAATCTAGATTTTTTAGCCAAAATATTTACTTCTACACCAACAGCATCTATTTGCATTCTTTCTAGAGTTTCAACATTTCTCTCCCTCAGCTGATAAGCCATGTCTGTGTCAAATCCATCAAGGAATTTGAGTAGGACAGAGTCAGGAGTGGGTTTTAAATTTGTAAGAATTGAATTGTAAACACTGTTATATCTAATGCACTAGTCTTGGATTGATTCAGTAGGATCTCTTTTCATAGCATCAAATTCAGGCAATCTTTGGAGTGGATTTTTCTTCTTTTCCCATTTATTTAAAAATAATCTATGGAAAATTGCTAAATAAGCTATACTACCAACATTAAGACCTTTAAACCATCTTTTAACTTCCCCTGTTAATGTTTGTGCAAAGAGTCTCATTTGTACATTAGAATCATCTATTTCATGAAGCTCAAAGTAATCTGTCATTTTATTAATATGTTGTTGGGTTGTGTAATGAGTAGTAGCATCAAATTGGAGTATTTTATTTTGGTAATCCTAAGGCATATCATGTAACTGTCCTGGAAGAATTAGGGGAGCATACCTAGCAGCCATAGCTTGAATTATAGCTTGGCTAGGAGGTAGATTGGAAGTGCTTGGGATGAACTAGAAGTAGTAGCTGATGTAGTTAAATAAGTGGTTGATGAAACTAGAATATAAGATGGTGTACTAGAAAAAGTGGTGGATGAACTAAAATATGAAGTTGAGGTGCTAGGAAATGAAACTGGGATATATAAAGAAGAACTACTTGGAAATGAGAATGATGTGTTTGGAAATGCAGAAGTTAAACTAGTGGATGGAGTTGAAGTGGGGGATGATGGAAATAGTATTCTAGGTTGGAAGGGTTGTCTAGGATAAATGGATCTATAGATTAAATGGTAGTGGAAATTATATATGATGTAGTGGTATCTAATGAGAAATAGAAGGCTTAGATGTATATGCTAACAATTGAGCTAATCCAATAGCTTCATCTATTTCCTTAAGAATAGTAGCATTTATTTCTTCAAGTTTATCCTAAGCTTTAAATATCTTTAATTCAAAATCTGCTGCAATATTTTCCTGCTTTGTTTCAAGAAATGAAATAAAAATAGGGTCTATAACAGCACTACTTAAATTACTTTCTGATTTACTTCTGAATAAAGAATGTTCAAATTTCAAGTCAAAATCTATGTCTTGTAAACACACTAATTCTTTTGGTAATGAATTTTCTCTATCTAAGGAAACTTTAGCATCTAAATCTTCTACTTGTTTATTCTTTTTCCCAATTCTGTCTGGATTTTCTACTATAACAGCAGGTTGAGGATCCGAGTTTGGCCTAGTATAGTAGATTTTTCTAGAAGCCATAATTACAGTTTTTTATATACTCACAACTTATAAAATAGTCTTAAGGTGAAAGGATGATAAAAATGATTTCCTTTAAGAACTATTTTAAGATTAAGGATTGGTTAGTCCCCAGTATGGTCGCCAATATGTTATCACTCTATTAATTCTCTAAGTTGTGAGATTTTGATTTAAAGTTCAAAGAACACTAGAGGTAACTACAGACCTACTTTTAAACTCTAGGATCTAGCCTTCCTAGGGTTCAAAGAGGGCTTTCTCTATAAGATTTAACTTTGTTTTTATGTTTGATTTTAGGCTAGTTATAATGGAAATTTGGTTTTAAGATTTGGTTTGGTTGGTGGGAAAAATCACTTAATGAGATGGATAGTGATAGATCTATTTGTCCATTAGGCAAAGGAGTCATGTCAAGCAAATAGGACTAGGATCAAGGTCAGAAGTCAAATAATTTCAGGGCAAGATAGACAAGTCATTGAAGATCTTGGAAGGTTGATTGGTGAAGTGGTTTGATCGGGATAAAGAGAAGCTAATAATTCTTTGATCCGGGTAAGGAAGTAAAAGATAGAGGTCATTCGAAAGAGGGATAAATTAAATATTCCCTACTCTGGAAATCAGCAGAAAACATAGAAATGATAAATAGTTAAAAACTAGGTGCTTTTAACAAATCCTATAATAATATTCTTGATTTATCATTCAAAATTAGAGCACATATGTGGATGCATGTAAAACATAATAAGATAAACAATGAAAATAGAAAGTACTTCACTTCAATGGCTCATCACATGAATCCTGAAATATGATGCTTTACGATTTGATCTAGTCTGCTACTTGAACTTGCTAAAAAAACCTTCAAGTACAAAAGTATTGGCTATAGAAATCTTCAACAATTTATTCCACAATAATACTTCAAAAGATGAAGTATATATACAAAAATGTTTACAAAATATCCTAGAATGCTTCTATGAATTATCTAAGGAAAAATAAATATCTTTTACAACAAAATAGTGACAACTACTTGACAAATCAGCAAGTTGTCCTATTTATCCAAATAAAATAGAAAACTATTTTGGATTGGGTGCAGTTGGCTGCCTTGTTGTCCTCTTTGCTGGCAAAGATATTTCAAATATGTTTTGAAATATGATCTTCTTTTATTATACTCTTTCATCTGATACTCTTTACCTCTGAGACACTTTAAACTCTATCAAAACTGCCTTATTTTTGTATTTTCCTGTTTTGATTGTGAAAAAATCAGCAAACTGTTTTAATCTCTTTCTCTGTCATTTGAATTTTACAGAAAGTCAGTGAGTGATTTCCAAGACTCTTCATCAGGAATTTTTATCTTTTTCAGCTTTCGAAAGTTCTCATCTACCTCAGTGTATCTGGAAAATGTTGGCTTTATGACAAATAAGTGTTTTATCTCATGTTGTAGATAAAACAAGTCTTCAAAACTTCTGTGTAAAACCTTCCCTGTAGGAATTCCTTGTCCTTCTGTCTTATTTACCTATTCTTTTGCATGATCTCTAATCTTCTTTTTGTAATCCTCCTATGGCATGAGTTTATCATTAATAACCAGAATGTTAAGCAAGCCTCTTTGCCTCAAAATCTCAAATTTAACCATGAATTTGGTTATAGCTATGTTCATGTTGCCACATTTTTCTTCAAGTTGCTTCATCAGATTCTTCTTTGAAATTACTTTCCTTATTTCAAGGATTGTCTCTGCCCTATCAGTAATTTATATCTCTTCCAACTCTTGTTTATTCTTGCTGTTAAGAAATTTGATTAGTTCTAGGGCCTGCTCAGGTTTGGCACCTAGTTCATCCTTTGTTTTCTGAATCTCTTCTTGGGCTGCTTTCAGTAAATCCTTTTGCTCATATATTACCTGGGTTGATGGAAAAACATCATTGATGGATTCAATGATTTTTTTCTATAACTGATTCCTCACATAGGAAATTGGCTCTTTCAAGGTTAAATCCTTTTGTAGATTCTTCAGTTCAACGTTTAACCTGTTAGCCCTTTGTTCATGAGTTTTGGCATTGATTTGGGCTAATTTCTTTATATCTTCAATATTTTCAATCACTTTCTTCAATTTGTTAATCTCATTGGTTTGAAGTGACATTTCCTCCATGGCTTTGACTAGTTTACTAGCCTCATCAGAATGTTGAGCTCCTGAAGTTGAGGATTTTGTGGCTGAAGTTATGGATGATGTCACTGGCACTACAGTAGCCAGTGGTACTTTTGGTGCCAACACTTCTGCCAGAGTTGAAGGCACATTTGTAGTAACCATGGGAATTACTGTAGGAGTTTCCTGTGGTTTTGTAGTTTCTCTTTCATGGGCAGGCTTGTCCATTTGGATCTCCACCTATTTTATTTGTCCTGTTAATTGAAAAATCAAGTTCACCATGTCATATTTCTGACTTTTCTCTTGTAAAATTTCTTTGGCTTGTGGATGTTTAGTTGGTGGAAGCTTGATCTGTTTCCTTAATGTTGCAATATCAGCATTCTTTTTCTTCACTAACTCCTCTACAACTTTGACATTTGCAAGATCATATCCAACTTGAATAACCAATTCTTATAAAGACTTAATCCTAAGATATTTAGCATATGAGGAAGCTTTGTCAACTTTCATTTGATCTCTCATGTTTATGATTGTATTCTGGAGCATTTGGACACTCATGCCCTTTGTAGTTATGGTAGAATATAACATTGCTGAAGTTTGCCTCTGAAACTCAATTTGATCTAGTGCATGGATACTTTCTGTTGGCACTTCAAGATCAACCTTTTTGTAAACTGCCACTGTCTTGGGAGTCTTAACTGTTGGTTGGAGCACTGACATAATCAACTTTTGGTTTGAATAGTCAAAAGTTGAAAGAAGTATGTTCTAAATGCCTGGTGTTTGTTTCAAATATTGAGAATAAATCTCATTTTTTGTTTCTTCATTCTTTGTCTTAATCTACTTATATTTTTCCCTGATATCAAGATCTTTTTCTTCTGCTGCCTGTGAGGAGGATGCCTCCATATTCTGTTGCTTCTCTACTACCTGTGTATTTGAATTATCAAGATTTTCTTCATTTAGATTCTCTATGGCTGGCTCATTTGTAATGATTGTAGCAGCATCTGTATTTGTCACTGGAATATCTGTGTCTTCTACCTCTATAGTCACTTTCTCTTTATAAATTGGATTGATCTTAGGATTTTTATTGTATCTGAGTTTAAACCTAGTTTCAGTTGTTGTCTCAGCAATGTAGTTACCTTCTTCTTTGACTCTTTTAGTAGCTTTCTCTCCTTGATTTACAATTTGCAATGTGTGGCTAGTATCACCCTATTTAACTACATCTACCAAAGTGTTTTCTAGCCACTCAGTTTTAATTGACATATTGTTCAATGTCTGGTTTTTTCTCATGAATATAAGGTGTTAGATTGCACTTAACCCTCATTTTTCTTAGTATTCCCTGTGGATCATAGTTCCATGAGAAGCTTTCTTCTAATATGTACTCAAGTAACTGTTTGGCTGCTTCTAGTCCTACGTCTCTGTGATTACAAATAAAACGTCCTACTTGATTCTTCAACTTAAACTGTGTTTTCTTTTTAGCTGCTAGGAAGTTGATAGAATCTGAATTTAAGATTTTCCTGATGTACTCCAAGGAAAAAACTCTCATTGGTACATATTTAGGTAGTTTGTAGGTAAAATATTAGACCCAAAAACTCTGATTTCTATATGTTTTTCATATAAGTACCAATCTCTAGTTATAGTCTACTTTGATAGTTGTAGAACTTTCTTCATTTCATCACTGATTATTGGTTGTTCCGTGTTTTTCAACATATTTATCAATGGGTCGAAAAAATAATCTATAAACTCTTCCAAACTAAACTCTGTGGACTCTTTTCTGATCAAAGATGTCCAAAATATGGCTGAAAGTGGGTTCTCTTCAATATCAAGCTTCTAAAGTGTTATAGGGTACTTGTCTGCTTGGTAATATAAGAACATATGGAAAAGAAAGGATGTATATCTAAATACTCCTTCTGTTGGAAACTTGACAAGATGATCATGGATATTATCAGCTATGTATTCAACATAATTGAAAATGACAGAAGGAGGTTGTCCTGGTGCAAAGGTAGATAGAAAAACTAGGATTGACTATCTGTATGCTCATATGTAAAGTATCCTAGGATAAATGACAACATGGATATGACATGCGTTGACCCTTCTAGAAATTTTGAAGTAGAATAAGGAGGGTTGATTTGTGGAATTTCAACATGTAAAGGCATGAACACTTGGAAAATCTAAAACCTTTTGGGAAAATCCAGACCAATGTACAACTTTGTAAGTGCTTCTATTGACAAAGGAACTGCTTTGGGATCAGGTTTGAGTTGTAACATTTGATTTATTGACTCAGCAGTAATTCTAAACAATACTTATTTATTTGCATTTACCATTACTCTTTTTTCAGGTGAGTAATAGGTCTGACATAACCTAATAACCTCTAGGCATTGATGAGTGGTTGGAGCAACATACTTGGGTAGGTTTGACTCCCAAATTTGGAGTTCTTCAACCTGATCTAGTGACTTTTCAAGACTCCAGCAGTGGATGTCTAACAAGTTAAATTCTACTATTGGGTCTACTATTTTATAATCCACATCTTCTAAAGGTGTATGTTCAATGTCTACAACATGAGATTGTAGAGGATTTACCACAATTGTAGTCTTGGAGGACATGGCAAGATTTGATTTTGACATCTATTTAGACTTTTTAAATAACTAAAACTCTGTATTGGGAATTTTTTAGACTTTTCTGTAAGTTTAAATTGTTTACAGAAGGTTTTTTTTATTATAATAGAGGTTCTTTGGATAAAAATAGGCACAACTTGGTTTTCTTTTGGGTTTCAACCTTCAATTTTGACTCTTAAACTTGATTTTAGCCTCTTTACAGGTTTTACAAATAAGAAACAAGGGTTTCTTATGCTTTTTTTCAGTAAATACTAGATTGAAAATGGTTCAAATTGGGCACTGAATGGTTGAGGTTACTTGCAAAGGATTTCTAGACAAATTTTAAGTCTTATAAGGTCTACAAACGTTGAAAATATTCAATTTTAATTTAAAACTAGTTTACAGTATTGAAACAGGGGTTTTATCATATTTTTCACATTAATTCCATTATTTTCGGGCAACTACAAGGTCTTTATGTGGATAAATGGCTTTACTGGGCTTAATTCCTTTAGAAAACTCCTTTCAAATGATAGACAGGTCATTTTTTGTGAGGAATACTTGTTTGTGCATGTATTTTGGTCTTTAAACTGGGTTTTGAGGTGTCGAACACGTTCTTGGTGGCCTTGAAGGTTTCTGTAAGTCTACTGAAGCTTCCAGTAGTCTTTGACAACAACTGCGGGGCTTTCTAGCTTCTTCGAACATAAAACCAGTGTATCAGCTTTGTTTCTTAGTCAGAAGGATAAACGCACAGATATAATGCAAAGAAGGGTTCAATTGTATGCATTATGAAGGTTTTATGATGTTTTTAGGTCAAAACAAGTCGGCATTTAATGGCGGTCATGTTGAAATAGAGGGTGGTTTTGGTCTTCAAAGGCGGAAAACTGGAGGTGGTTATCACGTGAGTTTGGGCTGTAAGTTGTTTTGGTTGGATTGAATGCGATCCTATAAGATGATGCCGCATGGAGGAGAGAGAAGGGTGGAAAACCACCCATTTCACATATTTTGAAATGGGTTTTGATTGCGCAATTTAAAATGCAATGCGTCTTTATGATCGTCAGATCTGAGGGGCTTAATGCGAACGGTGGGGATTAAATGGGAAAGGTGCTTGGCGGTGGGGCATGGGGCTCGGGCTTGGTATTACGGCGAGATTAATTTTAATATCAAAAACCTTTGTTTTTTCAATGTAAAATCAATGTTTTATGATGGTATGGCGGGATATTTTTAACGTTATAAATATATGTTTATAATGTAAAAAACATTGTATTATTTTGATTGGCGGGGTGATATTTATATGGTAAAATAAAACATTAACAAATGTTTTATAACCATTGGGGGCATATTTTATATTATATAATATAAAATTTAACTTATGGGAAATATGGTGGGGTTTATTTCAGCACATGGGATATATAAACCATAGGTTTAATGTTAATAAATGGGTTTTGGGATATTTATATAAAGAAATTAGTTAATATATATGGGAGGGGTATTATAAGGGATTTAATACTTTAGTTTAGAAATTAATAAGAAGTGATATATAATGAAATGAAAATACATAAAATTAAACTAAGAGTAAAATAAGCATTTTAGCATAAAATTATCCCATTTTGATTTTTAAACATAAAATTAGGATAAAATTTATTTTGTGGGTTTTTTAGTGTTTTTGGATGAAATGAAATTAATTAAGGGGGATTTTACTTTTTCTAAGCAAAGAGGTGTTTTACTTAGGAAAAAGGGTCTGTATTTTTGGAAAGGGGCGAATATGTTGATGAAATGGGTTTTTATGTAGGGAATCCAATATTTTTAACCAATCAGTTATTGAGCCTTGGGTCTGGTCCCAACAGAAGTCAAAGAAACGCTCTGAGCCTCTTTAATTGAGGGTTTAGAATACTGGATCATTGTGGGGGAGGGGAAATTAGTAATTTTTCCCGATGATGCTTTATTACATGCTTTGCACAACTGCTTTCTACCTACCCATCATTATTCTAACATTTTTTACTTCATTTGCATGGGTGTGTTTAAGCTTGCAACCCTAAATCCATTTTTATTTTTAAAGCATAAAACTATATAATTCTAACCTTATTTCATCCGAGGGCTCAGATTAAACTGTTGAGCTCCTCATTTATTCTCTAATTATCTACTGATTTTTCAAGTTTAAATTGTTTGACATATCTTTATTCTCTATCTAAAACATGAAATTCAAAGCATGAAAAGTTAAGATTAAACTATTTATCTAATCATGGATTATGGCATTTTAAACAATTTGCATATAATCATTACTTTTGCAGTAAAATTAAATAGTAGTGGCATTTTGACTTGCTCACTTTCATGTCTTATTTTATCTCTTTTTTCTTTTGGGGTCCATTTTTATTCTTTTTTTATCTTTTCTTTTCTATGTCCTTTGATCTTTCTTTTAGTACTTTTACCCTCTTTTCATTTTTTATTATTTTCATATATGGGAAAAAAACTTGCAGAAAGCAAGGTATGTACATATTTACAAGACTATCAAAGTCAATTCAAAAATTATGAACCCTATTATTATAGGACCCTAACAGTACAAGTCATGCAGCAAATTGAAAAAGCCAACAATAAATTGATTGAGCTCAAAGACCTGAAAACCACCATATAAATAGTAGATTATCTTCAGACTCCTATCATCAAACAAAGGATCTCCAATTTGAAATCACAAATTGAAAAAGAATGTTGTGCTGAAGAACCAAATTCCTTCTGGCATAGAAAACAACATTGTGTGGAATTACCATAAAAATATGATTATGAAGGGAAACCTTGCAAAAGTAGGGCAATTCTGAACAAAGAATACAAGGATCATGTCCTTGGAACTGCTACGGTTTTTACATCAATAAACATTCAGAACAGTTAAGAGGGATTCCAAGATTAGTCATAAACTATAGACCTCTAAACATTGTCTTATCTGATGATACTTACCCTATTCCCCACAAAGGGAACCTCTTAGCCAAAATAGCAAGAGCTAAAGTATTTTCTAAGTTTGCTATGAAATCGGGCTCTTGGCAAGTTGCAATCAGAGAATCTAATAAATTCAAAACATCTTTTAGTGTCCCAACAGGACACTATGAATGGAACATAATGCCTTTTGGACTCAAACATGCACTATCAAAATTTCAAAAATTTGTGGATACAATTTTCAAACCATATTTTGATTGGTTATTAGTATATATTGATGATTGCTCATATTCTCCAAAAATGTCCATGAACATTTCAAGCATGTTCAAAAATTTTCCAAACTAGTTAAGAATAATGGGTTGGTACTCAACAAGAAAAAGATTGAATTCTTCCAGACAAGTATCAAATTTTTAGGACATACAATCAAGGATGGACATATTTCTCTGCAAAAGCATGCTCTAGATTTTGTTGATAAATTCCCAGATGTCATCACTGAAAAAACCCAATTGCAGAGGTTTTTAGGCTGCTTAAATTATGTAAGCAGATTTTATAAATATTGTGCCAAAGATAGAACATTACTCAACAAGAGATTGCAAAAGCACCCATAGCCATGGACAACAAGACACACAGAAGCTGTCAAAAGAATAAAAAGCAAGGTAAAAACTCTCCCAATCCTTTATATTTTTGAAGAATATTTGTTTAAAATTGTTGAAACAGATGCGAGCAATATTGGGTGGGGAGGAATCCTAAAGCAAAGAAAGGAAGGAGAAGAACAAATTGTATAGTTCGTCTCAGGAACCTGGAGCCCTTCTGAAAAGAGTTACTCCACAATAGAAAAAGAATTCGAAGCAACATGGAACTTCATTGACAAATTTTATATCCACCTTATCCATAAAAGGTTTCTCTTAATAATTGATGGCTCTGCTCTAAAAAAGGTTCTTAGAAAATATATAAAGAAGCCAGGAGAAGCAAAGTTTGCAAGATGGAAAGCTCTATTTTCTAATTTCGACTTTGAAGTCAAACACATTAAGGGTGAGAAAAATTGTTTACCTAACTTTTTGAGCAGAGAATACTTAAGTCAGGCCAACACTATCATGGTAATAGTAACAGAGTGGGACCCTTCCCAACATATAGAGACCCTAAGGAGTATTCTAGAAGCACAAAAATGGGGAGAATATTGTTCAAAATGGAAACCCACTTGGCAGTTGAGAAACACAAAGATTCTAGATGCAAACCTCCAAGCTCACACAAATATACAACATCTGGTAACAGAGAAAAAATTCTACCCTAAAGGTAGAAAATGGATACACGACATGGTATATGAGAGAAGTATGCTTTCTACACACTTGGCTGAAGAAGATTTAAGCCAAATTTTCAATGATATAAGTGTCATTTGGACAGAAGGAAGTAACCAAAGGAGAGTCTACCATAAGTATTTCGCCATAAACCGTACCAGGGTTCCAACTTGGCATGATATGCCTGAAATGTGGCCACAAGGAAACCCATCTATTATCTTTCCATACACCATATATAATTTTACTAATTACAAAAAATTATGGTGGGACATTATGAATTTTGATGGGAAAAATGAAACTCATTATACTAAAGTCAATTTTGGACCTACATGGACTACACAGAGAAACGGGCAGGGTGAACGGCTTCAAAATTGGTGGAATGATTATGGCCTCAACAAAACAGCTATGGACCCACTATATTTTGAAAATGATTTTCAATCTCACTGTAATATTTTTGGATTCATGACAGAATGTTTTCATCCTCCATGTAAAATTGTTGGGGATTTAAATAATTACCCAGACAGTGATATTCTTGAACAATTTATGAAAAGACATCATGAATGGATGGTAATGACTAAAATTAAACATCAAATAGTCCTGAGAGAGCCTATGATTGTACGAATAATATACACCAAGGCATGGGATGCTGCTAGATACGCTTGATTTATATTTCTAGGGACCACACCTCTTGGAGATTAATAATTATGGTTCTAGTGGGCTTATCCATAAAGGATCCATTGTGTAATGATGTCTAGTCACGGACTGAATGTGACTAGTTTTTCTCATGGGATTTTCTAGTAAAAAGTATCCAGGATGTAAATATAAGTAAATCATCTACAATATAGTTTTGTACAAAGATTCCTTCAAGTCATGAGACTTGGAGCACTTCTCCGACTTTTGGTGGGATTTGACCCACATCTCTATGACTGATGGACAATGGTACAAAATCTTTCTGTCCAATGGTCAGATGTTTGTCCCCTCATTTTCTTACATAAGGAAAGGAGTTAGGCTTATTCAACACACTCAGATTTGGAGTTGGAGAGTCTGAGTTTTGGAGTTTTTGAGTTCCAGATTGAAGTCTGAGATTATCTTCCTACTCTGCATCTACAAACATTTGTTTGATATGCTTGCATCATGAAGAATTTATTTCTTCTATCTTTTAGAGTATGAATTTGAGAATCCTACGCATCAGAGTGAGAGCTCTGGTGAGAACCTAAAGTGGCCAGATTCTTAGGATTTCAATGTGTCAAGTGTGTTTGTCAAAGTTCTAAGACTGAGTCTTTGAAAGGCCAGGAAGCCTTCGGATAGCTTCTTGTTTATCAATTCGCAATATCTAATAAATGCCTTAACAGTCTATCTCTATAAAAGAACTATATCTCTCTTTAAAAGCTTTATCTTCATGAATAAAATGAGTATCCATTTCTAAATCATATTTCTGTGTATGAGTATATTATTCTGCCTGTGTTAAATCAATCTGTTGAGGTAGTATCTGTGATACAAGAAGTTCATTTGAGGTTTGCCAGAGGTTCACCGAGGTCTCAGGAACACTAGTCCGCTAAAGACAGGAAGCCTCCTAAAGGATGCTAGAGTGTGAAAGTCTAGAGGTTCGTGTATGGGTTCATGTAGAGGTTTGTGTATTGATCATAGAGAAGAGACTCAACAAGGCTGAAGCTGGAAAGTGCAAGCTTCTTCTGAATCCCCTGCAACAAATTGGCATCAGAGCCAGTAACGTCTAGTTCATTACAGTATTCATAATCTATAATCTAATAGAAATGGAAAATTATATAAGATCAGTTTCATTTAGAGAACTTGAATACAGAGAACATATAGAATATAATCCTTTAAGAGACATGTTTGCCTCTTCATCTAAGAAAGTTATAAAATCAGCAGAACTTGAGTATTTGGAAAGTGAGCCAGCACCTAGATGGTGTTTTCCTAGCATAAATTCTTCAGAATTTTATGCTGATTTATCTATGTTTCATCTAAAAGCAGTAACTAGAATCTCTATTAAAGAAAGCATCAGTCAGATCCAAGAAAATTATGACATTGTACAAACAATTCCTTTGTTAGACCCTATGCAACTTCAAAAAGAAGCCAAAAGAATTGGGACTAAATATATTCATCTGGGGTGTATAAGGATAGGGATAAATGCCTTAACACATAGAGGCCTGAATATATTTGTTCTTGCCACAGTCAGAGACATGAAACATAACAAGTATCCAGATTCATTAATAGGAGGGATGGTTGCTCCATTATCATATGGACCTGTATACTTTGATTTATATCCAAATTTTTATGTCTATACATTTGACGAGCACATCAAATATATTCTACAACTTTAGATCCAGACAACTGGATTTGATATGAAAAAGAAGAGAAACAACATCACCATCTAGACACGTGGTTGTTTTAGACATACCAACACCCTTTATCCTACAGTTCTCCATGCCCCCAGCAAAGAATCTAAATCCAGTGTGGTTGTTCTAACTGATGCCCAAAATTAGAAGATAGAACACCATATCATTAAATGGAAAAATCTGATTTTCCTAGATCATTGGGTTGTAGATAACCCAAAACCGCCAACATTACAAAACATTACTTCTGCCAATATTGAGGAAGGACCCTCATCTATTGTTGTATCCTTTCCCAAAAGATATACTATAGATCGCAGAAGAATTGACCAAGCTTGTAAAACTTCATCTATGTATATAGATCCACAAGAAGTTGATACCGCTAGCTCCCATCTATCATTTGTAAATTTCACCCATGTCGATTTATTTGAATTTTCCCAACTTGTAATTTTTTCCTCTCTATAAGTGATATGCCCAAATTGCAAACAAAAGATAAATCTCAGTAGTCTTGCGGAACTAGTCATGCATCAGAATCATCATCCCAAGATAGGAGAATCTCCTCCTACAACTTCTATCACTCCATGTCCAAATCCAAAATGTTCAGATATCCCATTTCCACATGATTCTGATCATGTCATGATGATCCATGAAGAAGTCCCAAGAAATATCAAAGAAGAAAAGAATAGTAAAAATAGAAGGGTCAATCATGTGCTATAAATGTGGTTCCAAAAACCATAAGTCTGAAAATTGCCCCAAATTCACAATCAGAGAACAAGTCCAACAAGAACAACTTTGTTCTAGCTCATCGTCCTCTGAGAGCTCTTGTTCAGAATCTTCTGAAGAAGAATTAAATATGCATATGAATGAATGCAACTGTACTGATTTAGATGATTGCCACTGTGTTTCAAATACTGAATTAGAAAGTTCTTTTGATGAAGAAGACTTTGTTTCTGAAAAGAAACAAAAATAAAAAGTTCTCATGGCACAAACTATAGATGATTCAGAGACAAAATTACTTGCCCAAATCAAAGCATTGGGAGAAGGAGAAATGAAAGAAATATTGCTGGAAAATTTTCTAAATACCAAACACAAAGACCAGGGAAGCAGTAGCAGAAATGTTCCAAAAACATAAGCCAAGAATTGTTCATCGATGCCTCATTTGAGAAAAATACAAGAGCTTTCCAGCGAAGCCAATAGCAATCAAAAGCCAGGTCCTTAACATTGGGAGAAGTTAGCCAAGAGATCCACAATCTTAAAAAGGAAATATCTTCCCTAAAAATAAAGGTTTTTGAATTAGAAAAAGGAAAGATACTTGATGAAGAAGAATATTTTTCAAACCCAAATGTAGAGATTTTTGACGGAAAACGTGATGACTCTATGGATTTTATAGATATGAGAGTAATGACCATACAATACCAACAACATCATGTCATGTTGGATATTTGCATAGAAGGAGAAATTTTTTCTCTAAAGACACTTATTGACACAAGTGTCGATGTCAATGTTCTAAACTCAAAACTAATACTAGCAAAATATTTTATAACTATACCATGCTCAGATGGTAAGCTACAAAGAATCAAATTTCCCTTTGTCTCTACTCCCAGAGTATCTACCATGGTACAAGCCATGCAACAGATTGAAAAAGTCAGCAATAAATTGATTGAGCTCAAGGACCTGAAAACCACCATAAAAATATGAGATTATCTCCAGACTCCTATCATCAAACAAAGGATCTCCAGTTTGAAATCACAAATTGAAAAATAATGTTGTGCTAAAGAACCAAATGCCTTTTGGCATAGAAAACAATATTGTGTGGAATTACCATACAAAGATGATTATGAAGGGAAACCTTGCAAAAGTAGGGCAATTCCCATGAACAAAGAATACAGGGATCTATTTCAAAATGAAATAACAATTTTATTGAATAGAGGATTGATCAGAGAGTCTAGTAGTCCTTGGAAATGCTACGGTTTTTACGTCAATAAACATTTGGAACAGTTAAGAGGGATTCCAAGATTAGTCATAAACTATATACCTCTAAACATTGTCTTATCTGATGATACTTACCCTATTCCCCACAAAGAGAACCTCTTAGCCAGAATAGCAGGAGCTAAAGTATTTTCTAAGTTTGATATGAAATCAGGCTTTTGGTTGTATGCTGTTGTCCATGGCTGTGGGTGCTTTTGCAATCTCTTGTTGAGTAATGTTCTATCTTTGGAAAAATCTTTATAAAAACTTCTTACATAATTTAAGCAGCCTAAAAACATCTGCAATTGGGTTTTGTCAATGATGACATCTGGGAATTTATCAACGAATTCTAGAGCATGCTTTTGTAGAGAAATCTGTCCATCCTTGATTGTATGTCCTAAAAATTTGATCCTTTTGTGGAAGAGTTCAATCTTTTTCTTGTTGAGTACCAACCCATTATTCTTAACGAGTTGGGAAAATTTTTTAACATGTTTGAAATGTTCATGGACATTTTTGGAGAATATGAGCACATCATCAATATATACTAGTGACTAATCAAAATATGGTTTGAAAATTGTATCCATAACTTTTTTAAATTTGAACGGTGCATGTTTGAGTCCAAAAGGCATTACGTTCCATTCAAAGTGTCATGTTGGGACACTAAAAGCTATTTTTAATTTATCATATTCTCTAATTACAACTTTCCAAAAGCCTGATTTCATATCAAACTTAGAAAATACTTTAGCTCCTTTTATTCTGGCTAAGAGGTTCCCTTTGTGGGGAATAGGGTAAGTATCATCAGATAAGACAATGTTTAGAGGTATATAGTTTATGAATAATCTTGGAATCCCTCTTAACTGTTCTGAATGTTTATTGACATAAAAACCATAGCAGTTCCAAGGACCACTAGACTCTCTGATCAATCCTTTATTCAATAAACTTGCTATTTCATTTTGACATAAATCCCTGTATTCTTTGTTCATGGGAATTTCCCTACTTTTGCAAGGTTTCCCTTCATAATCATCTTTGTATGGTAATGCCACACAATGTTGTTTTCTATGCCAGAAGGCATTTCATTCTTCAGCACAACATTCTTTTTCAATTTGTGATTTCAAATTGGAGATCCTTTATTTGATGATAAGAGTCTAAAGATAATCTCCTATTTTTATGGTGGTTTTCAGGTCCTTGAGCTCAATCAATTTATTTCTAGATTTTCCAATCTTCTGCATGGCTTATACCATGGTAGATACTATGGGAGTAGAGACAAAGGGCAGTTTGATTGTTTGTAGCTTGGTACAGTTATAAAATAGCAAGCCTTGTTGCCTTTTAATCTAGTTGAGCCATATGGTTCTACAATAGCCAAAAATACATTTCCTAAAATGTAGTCAATAGGGATGTCAGCAACAACAAATTTTAGCTTGATACAATGTTCTTTGAAACGTATAGAAGCCTGGGGGACTTCATACAATAAATTTTTACTCCCTAACCCAACCACTTGTCTGAAAGACTTTACCCAAGATTTTGCTGGTATTAGTTTCGAGTTTAGAACATTGACATCGGCACCTGTGTCAATAAGTGTCTTTAGAGAAAACATTTATTCTTCTATGCAAATATCCAACATGACATGATGTTGTTGGTATTGTATAGTCATTTCTCTCATATCCATGAAACCCATAGAGTCATCAAGTTTTCCCTAAAAAATCTCTACATTTGGGTTTGAAAAATATTCTTCTTCATCAAATGTCTTTCCTCTTTCTAATTCAGAAACCTTTATTTTTAGGGAAGAGATTTCCTTTTTAATATTGTGGATCTCTTGGCTAACTTCTCCCAATGTTAAGGACCTGGCTTTTGATTGTTGTTGGCTTCACTGGAAAGCTCTTGTATTTTTCTCAAATGAGGCATCAATGAACAATGCCTTGGCTTCTGTTTTTGGAACAGTTCTGCTACTGCTTCCCTGGTCTTTGTGTCTGGTATTTAGAAAAGTTTCTAGAAATATTTCTTTCATTTCTCCTTCTCCCAATTCTTTGATTTGGGCAAGTAATTTTGTCTCTGAATCATCTATAGTTTGTGCCATGAGAACTTTTTCTTTTTGTTTCTTTTTAGAAACAAAGCATTCTTCATCAGAATAACTTTCTGATTCAATATCTGAATCACGGTGGCAATCATCTGAATCAGTACAGTTGCATCCATTCATATGCGTATTTAATTCTTCTTCAAAAGAGCTCTCAGAGGATGATGAGCTAGAGCAAAGTTGTTGTTGTTGGACTTGTTCTCTGATTGTGAATTTGGGGAAATTTTCAGACTTATGATTTTTGGAATCACATTTATGGCACATGATTGACCCTTCTATTTTTACTGTTCTTTTTTTTCTTTGCTATTTCTTGGGACTTCTTTCCTCTGTTTTTCTTAGATTCATCTGCAATAGGACAACGATTTGATGTATGTCTTGGTTTTCCACAGAGCCAACATGTTAGTTTGTTCCACTGATCTCTTTTTTTGTGTTTCTAAATGAATGTCCTTAGGCTAATAATAATGCATCTTTGGGACATACTTGTAGTACCCTTTCCTGGTCCCTTTTTTTTCCTTTGTAGATATTCTATATATCCTTTTCTTTTTTCTTTCTTAGCCTTCTTTTTAGCTTTTCTTCTTTTCACTATGGGGTCATCTATGGATAGGCCATATTTTCTATAGATAGATTTTCTATCTGGCAGTCTGGATAATTTTTGCAGTGATTTTTTCACTTTAAGACTTGTACATAGTCCTACAAGGACTCTGGTTATAATTCTATAAATTTCACCCCAAGTACAAGATTCAAAAGGAATTTGGAAGACCTCTTGTTGTCTAAGATAATCAACAAATTTTGAAGGCAAGGCTGCCAAATAGACCTGTTTCCATAAGATATTTTTGCTATCCTTGACTTCATATATTCTTTGGATCCAATCCCTATGAAAGTCTTCATACTGGGACATTTTATAGCATTTAAAGTTCACGAGAGTCATCTCATGTTTATTTGCAAGTTCAATTTCTCCTCCGCACCAATGTTCTAAAATAAATGAAGTCAATGATACAATCATATTACTTTGTGGGCTTCCATCTGGATTATGAATGATATCTCCCCCTTCATACTTCAAAATTTCATTTTTCATTTTTGTCACTAATGTTGGTGATGTCTCTGT
The DNA here is from genome assembly GCA_034641835.2 of Pinus albicaulis. NCBI lineage: Eukaryota > Viridiplantae > Streptophyta > Pinopsida > Pinales > Pinaceae > Pinus > Pinus albicaulis. Next base: position 476,142,500 of record CM076579.1, on the reverse strand, counting down.
TTCCCACCATCTTAATAATGTTCCAGTAAAACATTGAATGATAGATTTACAAGCTTAAAACTTCATTTTTTCCTTTGAGGCACACAATTTTATATTCTGTAAACATTAAATCTATCATTTTCATTATTTGGCCAACACTCAGGTTGTCTATATTCCACTCTCTATGGGATTCAGGATGGAAGTTATGTGTTTCCGGAAGTTTACCTTTCCCACTAAGATCAAGTGCAGGATACCTGGTGTATTGGCTTTGAAGAGGCACATAAATGGGGAACAGATGTGGTTCTAAGCTTTCTGGTATTTCTAGTTCTTTGAAAAAAGAAGAAAGGGTTATGGGCTCAGATTTTTCTTCTGTTGTTTCTTTTGGAAAAAGGGAGGGAAATATATGAACAGGCTTGATAGGATGTTGGATATTTACAGATCTTTTGAAGAGATAAGAAACAAGAATGGGCTTATCTTTTGGAGCTATGTGCATTTTATCAAATCTTTTAGACAATTCTTAAATAAGCCCTTGAGTAGAATGCATCCCTATAACTATCTTCTTTTCAACATCTTCAATTTTTTATAGAGATTCTCTAACAAAACCTTTTAAGACTACACTAGAATAATTTACATCATTCAAACTCCTGTTAATAACACTCACAGAGACTTTTAAATTATCAAAATGTTCTTTGATTTCAACAGTTTTAACACAATTCATTTCTAATCCTTTAATTGTTGTGTTGGTCCAATTTATCTGCTCACTGGCTTTCTGTATTCTCCGTCAATGCCAAGGGTATTTTCATCCTTTAATACCAAGGGAATATCTTTTGCACTATTTTGTGCTTCTCCCAGGAGAATTATTTTATAGGGAGGAAAAGTGGTAGGTGTTTCAACATTACTGGCATCAATAGCAGGCCAAGAGTGTTTCATTGAAGATGAATCTGCATCTGCTATGTGTATATCTGAGGGTTCAGATTTCTTTTTCCATTCATAAAAATATAACCAAGTTTTTTTCCTTGCCATATATGCCTTCCATTCTTGTGCATCCTGAATTTTTCTTGATTTGGAGTACTAAAGTCAAAAGCATTAGACTCTGGATAAGTATATAGATCCCAATTTAGCAAATTATTTTCCATCATGGAACGATGCAAAATGCATATTGTTGACACCCAACCACTGTGTATTCACACCGTTTTGATTTTATTGACTCACCAAACTTAACCACCTGGTCAATTTGTCCTGCAAATCTTCGATATTTTCCTACAAATATTATATATTATCACTACATATATATAAAATATATATATACATAAAAAAAATTAAGACTGGTAAAATTTTTATATATTATAACACTTTTTAAAATTATTAGCAAGTCAACAATAATGTGTTTATTTTACAATTAACTGTGTTTTACGGCTAAAACAATGAAAATGTGTATACAGACGTCAATTTTAAAGCTTGACTACGACATATACCACTCACCCTCATAGGTGAAGTGATAGTACACTTTATCTACCACTTGATTCTCATATGTGATGTCATTCGAAATTTAAATTAGGTCTATTCGAATTATTAATGCTTAGTGTTTTTTTATGAAATAAGTAAAGTGATAGTAATTTACATCCATTTTTTCAAATTTATAAAACATACCTATTACAATACTTTGAGTAAGGTCCATGAGTAAGAGTTTTTTTTTTTATTTTAATAAATACTTTGATCAATTTTCAATTATTTTTTAACAACTTACACAATACAATAATTTAATTAAAGTAAAACTGGCTTAAATAATTAAAGTAAGACTTGCTTAAGTGATTAGTCACTACTTGTTCTAGAACAATAAGTGAAGTGATAGTTAGCATTTCTCATCAATTTTTTATTAAACTTATATATATTTCAATAACTCAATTAAAGTTTACTTGAAATATTTATCTTTACATGTTTTTAGCAAGTTCTTTTACTACAATGGATGAAGTGATAAGAGTGCTCATCAACTTTTTTGAAACATACACATAGTTTAATAATTCAATTAATTAAAGTATGACCTACTTGAATTATTGGTTCTTATCTATCTTTATCTTTAATTGAATTATTGATCCCTACTTGTTTTAAGCTAGCTCTTTTAGTGTAATAAATGAATTGATAGCAATTCTCGTCAAACAAATTGAAACTTACACATAGTGCAATAATTCAATTAAAGTATGGCCTACTTGAATTATTGGTTCTTATTTGAATTATTTGTACCTACTCATCTTTAGCAGTCTTTAGTACAATAGATTAAGACCTACTTGAATTATCGGTTCATATCTATATTTATCTTTAATTGAATTATTTATCCCCTACTTGTTATTAGCTATCTCTTTTAGTGTAATAAATGAATTGATAGCAATTCTCATCAAACTTTTTGAAACTTGCACATAGTGCAACAATTCAATTAAAGTATGGCCTACTTAAATTATTGGCTCATATTTGAATTATTGGTCCCTACCTGTCTTTAACGTGGTTTTTAAGTATAATAGATTAAGTGATAGTTGTCCTCATCAAAAATTTTGGAACTTACACATAGTGTAATAATTAAATAAAAGTATGGCCGACTTGAATTATTGGTCCCTATCTATCTTTTTCTTTAACAAGGTCTTTTAGTATAATAGGTAAAATGATAACAATCCTCATTAACATTTTCTAAAACTTACACTTAGTACAAAAATTCAATTAATGTAGGTCTACTTAAATTATTAGCCACCACCCATCTTTAGTAAGATATTTTAATAAAATATGTGTAATGATAGGAGTCCCATTAGTTTTTTTTTAAACAATTTACATATAGTATAATAAATCAATCAAAATAAGACCTACTTAAATTATTAGTCTTTGTTTTTCTATAGCAAGGTTTTAAGTAATCATATAATATTAATGTATAAAATTTTCCCCATTAATGTTCTTAATTTTAACCATTAATAACTTATGCTTATCATGTATATAACTCTCTATTATAATGAGTGATTATTTACTAATAATTAAAATTCATCAATAATAATTTAATTGAAATAATAATAATTAATTAATTATAATTAATAATTCGATACACTGTCTTAAATAGAATTCTAAAGATTATTTTAATGTGGCTCTATATCCATTCCTATGATGCAACATGTGACATTAACCATATACATATGATTTTTTGCATCAATAAAATGATATCCAAATGATGCAATGTTCATAGATATGACAAAAATGAGATGCAATAGAGTATCAAGCAACATTAATGTGACAAATTTAATCATTTGCATCAAAATATGAGATACAACTACCAATCCTCTATGACACTAGAGCTATGAAATTGATGATGTCCCTAATTGCAATGTAGTTTACGTAAAAACAAACTACAATGTAAAATGAATTTCTATGCTAGGGATTTGTATTGTAGCAATGGGTTTTCTGTAGAATCATCTAAGCCTAACTCACAAAGAAATATTGGGATATGTGACAAGAATTTCAATGTTAGGGATTTTTATTGTAGTAATTTTTTTTTTGTAACATCATCTAACCCTAATTCACTAAGTAATATTAAAATAAAATAGGTGTTAAATCATGTAATAATCCTGACTATAATGAACTAGCAAAATAAGTTCTCTCAAATGGGCTTTCCTATGAACCCTTACTATGGGGAGGTTGCTAACCGCCCTTTAAATAGGTGTTCACCCAAGCCCCTTCATCACATCAGGTTGTTCAATCGATCCGCTCACTCGTCAGACTCTCCATCAATGCCAAGGGTATTTTCATCCTTTAATACCAAGGGAATAGCTTTTGCACTATTTTAAAAGCCCCAGAGAATTCCTTTTATAGCTATGAAAAGTGGTAGTGTTTCTAACTTTATCGCAACAATAGCAGTCAAGAGTGTTTCATTGAAGATGACTCACATCTGCAATGTGTATATCTGAGGGTTCAGATTTCTTTTTCCACTCATAAAAATACAACCAAGTTTTTTTCCTTGCCACATATGCCTTCCATTCTTGTGCATCCTGAATTTTTCTTGATTTGGAGTACTAAATTCAAAAGCATTAGACTCTCGATAAGTATATAGATCCCAATTTAAAAAATTATTTTCCGTTATGGAAGGATGCAAAATTCATATTGTTGACACCCAACCACTGTGTATTCACATCGTTTTGATTTTATTGACTCACAAAACTTAACCACCCGGTCAATTTGTCCTGCAAATCTTCGATATTGTCCTACAAATATTATATATTATCGCTACAGATATATAAAATATATATATATACATAAAAAGTTTAATACTGCTAAAATTTGTATATGCCCATAATTATAAAACTTTTTAAAATTATTAGCAAGTGAACAATAATGTGTTTATTTTAAAATTAACTGTGTTTTACGGCTAAAACAATGAAAATGTGTATACGGGCGTCAATTTTAAAGCCTGACTAGGAAATATACCACTCACCCTCATAGGTGAAGTGATAGTACACTTTATCTACCACTTGATTCGCATATGTGATGTCATTCGAAATTTAAATTAGGTCTATTTGAATTATTAATGCTTAGTGTTTTTTTTATGAAATAAGTAAACTGATAGTAATTTTCATCCATTTTTTCAAATTTATAAAACATGCCTATTGCAATACTTTAAGTAAGGTCCATGAGTAAGAGTTTTTTTTTATTATTCTAATAAATAATGTAATAAATTTTCAATTATTTTTTAACAACTTACAGAATACAATAATTTAATTAAAGTAAAATTGGCTTAAATAATTAAAGTAAGACTTGCTTAAGTGATTAGTCACTACTTGTTCTAGAACAATAAGTGAAGAGATAGTTAGCATTTCTCATCAATTTTTTATTAAACTTATATATATTTCAATAACTCAAATAAAGTTTACTTGAATTATTTATCTTTACATGTTTTTAGCAAGTTCTTTTACTGCAACGGATGAAGTGATAAGAGTGCTCATCAACTTTTTTGAAACTTACACATAGTTTAATAATTCAATTAACTAAAGTATGACCTACTTGAATTATTGGTTCTTATCTATCTTTATCTTTAATTGAATTATTGATCCCTACTTGTTTTAAGCTAGCTCTTTTAGTGTAATAAATGAATTGATAGCAATTCTCCTCAAACAAATTGAAAGTTACACATAGTGCAATAATTCAATTAAAGTATGGCCTACTTGAATTATTCATTCTTATTTGAATTATTGGTCCGTACTCATCTTTAGCAGTCTTTAGTACAATAGATTAAGTAAGACCTACTTGAATTATTGGTTCATATCTATCTTTATCTTTAATTGAATTATTTATCCCCTACTTGTTATTAGCTAGCTCTTTTAGTGTGATAAATGAATTGATAGCAATTCTCATCAAACTTTTTGAAACTTGCACATAGTGCAATAATTCAATTAAAGTATGGCCTACTTGAATTATTGGTTCATATTTGAATTATTGGTCCCTACCTGTCTTTAACGTGGTTTTTAAGTATAATACATTAAGTGATAGTTGTCCTCATCAAAAATTTTGGAACTTACACATAGTGTAATAATTAAATAAAAGTATGGCCGACTTGAATTATTGGTCCCTATCTATCTTTTTCTTTAACAATGTCTTTTAGTATAATAGGTAAAATGATAACAATCCTCATTAACATTTTCTAAAACTTACACATAGTACAAAAATTCAATTAATATAAGGTCTACTTAAATTATTAGTCACCACCCATCACTAGTAAGATATTTTAATCAAATATGTGTAATGATAGTAGTCCCATTAGTTTTTTTTTTAAACAATTTACATATAGTATAATAAATCAATCAAAATAAGACCTACTTAAATTATTAGTCTTTGTTTTTCTATAGCAGGGTTTTAAGTAATCAAATAATATTAATGTATAAAATTTTCCCCATTAATGTTCTTAATTTTAACCATTAATAACTTATGCTTATCATGTATATAACCCTATGTTATAATGAGTGATTATTTACTAATAATTAAAATTCATCAATAATGATTGAATTGAAATAATAATAATTAATTAATTATAATTAATAATTCGATACCCTGTCTTAAATATAATTCTAAAGATGATTTTAATGTGGCTCTATATCCATTCCTATGATGCAACATGTGACATTAGCCATATACATATTATTTTCTGCATCAATAAAATGATATCCAAATGATGCAATGTTCATAGATATGACAAAAATGAGATGCAATAGAGTATCAAGCAACATTAATGTGACAAATTTAATCATTTGCATCAAAATATGAGATACAACTACCAATCCTCTATGACACTAGAGCTATGAAATTGATGATGTCCCTAATTGCAATATAGTTTACGTAAAAACAAACTACAATGTAAAATGAATTTCTATTCTACGGATTTGTATTGTAGCAATGGGTTTTTTGTAGAATCATATAAGCCTAACTCACAAAGAAATATTGGGATATGTGACATGAATTTCTACGTTAGGGATTTGTATTGTAGTAATTGTTTTTTTGTAACATCATCTAACATTAATGTGACAAATTTAATCATTTGCATCAAAATATGAGATACAACTACCAATCCTCTATGACACTAGAGCTATGAAATTGATGATGTCCCTAATTGCAATGTAGTTTACGTAAAAACAAACTACAATGTAAAATGAATTTCTATGCTGGGGATTTGTATTGTAGCAATGGGTTTTCTGTAGAATCATCTATGTCTAACTCACAAAGAAATATTGGGATATGTGACATGAATTTCTATGTTAGGGATTTGTATTGTAGTAATTGTTTTTTTGTAACATCATCTAACCCTAATTCACTAAGTAATATTAAAACAAAATAGGTGTTAAATCATGGGCCAATCCCACCTATAATGAACTAGCAAAAAATAAGTTCTCTCAAATATTTTTCCTATGAACCCTTACTATGGGGAGGCTTGCTAACTGCCCTATAAATAGGTGTTCACCCCAAGCCCCTTCATCACATTGTGTTGGTCCAATTTATCTTCTCACTCGCTTTATGTATTCTCCATCAATGCCAATGGTATTTTCATCCTTTAATACCAAGGGAATAGCTTTTGCACTATTTTGTTCTTCTCCCAGGAGAATTCTTTTATAGGGAGGAAAAGTGGTAGGTGTTTCAACTTTACTACCATCAATAGCAGTACAAGAGTGTTTCATTGAAGATGACTCTGCATCTGCTATGTGTATATTTGAGGGTTCAGATTTCTTTTTCCATTCATAAAAAGACAACCAAGTTTTTTTTCTTTGACATATATGCCTTCCATACTTGTGCATCCTGAATTTTTCTTGATTTGGAGTACTAAAGTCAAAAGCATTAGACTCTGGATAAGTATATATATCCCAATTTAGCAAATTATTTTCAATCATGGAAGGATGCAAAATGCATATTGTTGACACCCAACCACTATGTATTCACATCGTTTTGATTTTATTAACTCACAAAACTTAACCACCTGGTAAATTTGTCCTGCAAATCTTCGATATTGTCCTACATATATTAGATATTATCGCTACAGATATATAAAATATATATACATAAAAAAAAAATTTAAAACTGGTAAAATTTTTATATGCCCATCATTATAACACTTTTTAAAATTATTAGCAAGTCAACAATAATGTGTTTATTTTAAAATTAACTGTGTTTTACGGCTAAAACAATGAAAACGTGTATACGGGCGTCAATTTTAAAGCCTGACTACGACATACACCACTCACCCTCATAGGTGAAGTGATAGTACACTTCATCTACCACTTGATTTTCATATGTGATGTCATTCGAAATTTAAATTAGGTCTATTTGAATTATTAATGCTTAGTGTTTTTTTTATGAAATAAGTAAAGTGATAGTAATTTTCATCCATTTTTTCAAATTTATAAAACATACCTATTACAATACTTTAACTAAGGTCCATGAGTAAGAGTTTTTTATATTATTTTGATAAATAGTGTGATAAATTTTCAATTATTTTTTAACAACTTACACAATACAATAATTTAATTAAAGTAAAACTGGCTTAAATAATTAAAGTAAGACTTGCTTAAGTGATTAGTCACTACTTGTTCTAGAACAATAAGTGAAGTGATAGTTAGCATTTCTCATCAATTTTTTATTAAACTTATATATATTTCAATAACTCAATTAAATTTTACTTGAATTATTTATCTTTACATGTTTTTAGCAAGTTCTTTTACTGCAATGGATGAAGTGATAAGAGTGCTCATCAACTTTTTTGAAACTTACACATAGTTTAATAATTAAATTAATTAAAGTATGACCTACTTGAATTATTGGTTCTTATCTATCTTTATCTTTAATTGAATTATTGATCCCTACTTGTTTTAAGCTAGCTCTTTTAGTGTAATAAATGAATTGATAGCAATTCTCATCAAACAAATTGAAACTTACACATAGTGCAATAATTCAATTAAAGTATGGCCTACTTGAATTATTGGTTCTTATTTGAATTATTGGTACCTACTCATCTTTAGCAGTCTTTAGTACAATAGATTAAGTAAGACCTACTTGATTTATCGGTTCATATCTATCTTTATCTTTAATTGAATTATTTATCCCCTACTTGTTATTAGCTAGCTCTTTTAGTGTAAGAAATGAATTGATAGCAATTCTCATCAAACTTTTTGAAACTTGCACATAGTGCAATAATTCAATTAAAGTATGGCCTACTTGAATTATTGGTTCATATTTGAATTATTGGTCCCTAACTGTCTTTAACGTGGTTTTTAACTATAATAGATTAAGTGACAGTTGTCCTCATCAAAAATTTTGGAACTTACACATAGTGTAATAATTAAATAAAAAGTATGGCCGACTTGAATTATTGGTCCCTATCTATCTTTTTCTTTAACAAGGTCTTTTAGTATAATAGGTAAAATGATAACAATCCTCATTAACATTTTCTAAAACTTACACTTAGCACAAAAATTCAATTAATGTAGGTCTACTTAAATTATTAGTCACCACCCATCTTTAGTAAGATATTTTAATAAAATATGTGTAATGATAGTAGTCCCATTAGTTTTTTTTTAAACAATTTACATATAGTATAATAAATCAATCAAAATAATACCAACTTAAATTATTAGTCTTTGTTTCTCTATAGCAAGGTTTTAAGTAATCAAATAATATTAATGTATAAAATTTTCCCCATTAATGTTCTTAATTTTAACCATTAATAACTTATGCTTATCATGTATATAACTCTATGTTATAATTAGTGATTATTTACTAATAATTAAAATTCATCAATAATGAGTGAATTGAAATAATAATAATTAATTAATTATAATTAATAAGTCGATACCCTGTCTTAAATAGAATTCTAAAGATGATTTTAATGTGGCTCTATATCCATTCCTATGATGCAACATGTGACATTAACCATATTAATATGATTTTCTGCAACAATAAAATGATATCCAAATGATGCAATGTTCATAGATATGACAAAAATGAGATGCAATAGAGTATCAAGCAACATTAATGTGACAAATTTAATCATTTGCATCAAAATATGAGATACAACTACCAATCCTCTATGACACTAGAAATTTATAGAAGTGATGATGTCCCTAATTGCAATATAGTTTACGTAAAAACAAACTACAATGTAAAATGAATTTATTCTACGGATTTGTATTGTAGCAATGGGTTTGTAGAATCATATAAACCTAACTCACAAAGAAATATTGGGATATGTGACATGAATTTCTACGTTAGGGATTTGTATTGTAGTAATTGTTTTTTGTAACATCATCTAACATTAATGTGACAAATTTAATCATTTGCATCAAAATATGAGATACAACTACCAATCCTCTATCACTAGAGCTATGAAATTGATGATGTCCCTAATTGCAATGTAGTTTACGTAAAAACAAACTACAATGTAAAATGAATTTCTATGTTAGGGATTTGTATTGTAGCAATGGGTTTTCTGTAGAATCATCTAAGCCTAACTCACAAAGAAATATTGGGATATGTGACAAGAATTTCAATGTTAGGGATTTTTATTGTAGTAATTTTTTTTTTGTAACATCATCTAACCCTAATTCACTAAGTAATATTAAAATAAAATAGGTGTTAAATCATGGGCCAATCCCACCTATAATGAACTAGCAAAAAATAAGTTCTCTCAAACAGTTTTCCTATGAACCCTTACTATGGGGAGGCTTGCTAACCGCCCTATAAATAGGTGTTCACCCCAAGCCCCTTCATCACATTGTGTTGGTCCAATTTATCTGCTCACTCGCTTTCTGTATTCTCCATCAATGCCAAGGGTATTTTCATCCTTTAATACCAAGGGAATAGCTTTTGCACTATTTTGTGCTTCTCCCAAGAGAATTCTTTTATAGCGAGGAAAAGTGGTAGGTGTTTCAACTTTACTGCCATCAATAGCAGGCCAAGAGTGTTTCATTGAAGATGACTCTACATCTGCAATGTGTATATCTGAGGGTTCAGATTTCTTTTTCCACTCATAAAAATACAACCAAGTTTTTTTCCTTGCCACATATGCCTTCCATTCTTGTGCATCCTGAATTTTTCTTGATTTGGAGTACTAAATTCAAAAGCATTAGACTCTCGATAAGTATATAGATCCCAATTTAAAAAATTATTTTCCGTTATGGAAGGATGCAAAATTCATATTGTTGACACCCAACCACTGTGTATTCACATCGTTTTGATTTTATTGACTCACAAAACTTAACCACCCGGTCAATTTGTCCTGCAAATCTTCGATATTGTCCTACAAATATTATATATTATCGCTACAGATATATAAAATATATATATACATAAAAAGTTTAATACTGCTAAAATTTGTATATGCCCATAATTATAAAACTTTTTAAAATTATTAGCAAGTGAACAATAATGTGTTTATTTTAAAATTAACTGTGTTTTACGGCTAAAACAATGAAAATGTGTATATGGGCGTCAATTTTAAAGCCTGACTACGACATATACCACTCACCCTTGTAGGTGAAGTGATAGTAAACTTTATCTACCACTTGATTCTCATATGTGATGTCATTCGAAATTTAAATTAGGTCTATTTGAATTATTAATGCTTAGTGTTTTTTTTATGAAATAAGTAAACTGATAGTAATTTTCATCCATTTTTTCAAATTTATAAAACATACCTATTACAATACTTTAAGTAAGGTCCATGAGTAAGAGATTTTTTTTTATTATTTTAATAAATAGTGTGATAAATTTTCAATTATTTTTTAACAACTTACACAATACAATAAGTTAATTAAAGTAAAACTGGCTTAAATAATTAAAGTAAGACATGCTTAAGTGATTAGTCACTAGTTGTTCTAGAACAATAAGTGAAGTGATAGTTAGCATTTCTCATCATTTTTTTATTAAACTTATATATATTTCAATAACTCAATTAAATTTTACTTGAATTATTTATCTTTACATGTTTTTAGCAAGTTCTTTTACTGCAATGGATGAAGTGATAAGAGTGCTCATCAACTTTTTTGAAACTTACACATAGTTTAATAATTCAATTAATTAAAGTATGACCTACTTGAATTATTGGTTCTTATCTATCTTTATCTTTAATTGAATTATTGATCCCTACTTGTTTTAAGCTAGCTCTTTTAGTGTAATAAATGAATTGATAGCAATTCTCATCAAACAAATTGAAACTTACACATAGTGCAATAATTCAATTAAAGTATGGCCTACTTGAATTATTGGTTCTTATTTGAATTATTGGTCCCTACTCATCTTTAGCAGTCTTTAGTACAATAGATTAAGTAAGACCTACTTGAATTATCGGTTCATATCTATCTTTATCTTTAATTGAATTATTTATCCCCTACTTGTTATTAGCTAGCTCTTTTAGTGTAATAAATGAATTGATAGCAATTCTCATCAAACTTTTTGAAACTTGCACATAGTGCAATAATTCAATTAAAGTATGGCCTACTTGAATTATTGGTCCCTACCTGTCTTTAACGTGGTTTTTAAGTATAATAGATTAAGTGATAGTTGTCCTCATCAAAAATTTTGGAACTTACACATAGTGTAATAATTAAATAAAACTATGGCCAACTTGAATTAATTTTCCCTATCTATATTTTTCTTTAACAAGGTCTTTTAGTATAATAGGTAAAATGATAACAATCCTCATTAACATTTTCTAAAACATACACTTACTACAAAAATTCAATTAATGTAGGTCTACTTAAATTATTAGTCACCACCCATCTTTAGTAAGATATTTTAATCAACTATGTGTATTGATAGTAGCCCCATTAGTTTTGTTTTAAACAATTTACATTTAGTATAATAAATCAATCAAAATAAGACCTACTTAAATTATTAGTCTTTGTTTTTCTATAGCAAGGTTTTAAGTAATCAAATAATATTAATGTATAAAATTTTCCCCATTAATGTTCTTAATTTTAACCATTAATAACTTATGCTTATCATGTATATAACTCTATGTTATAATGAGTGATTATTTACTAATAATTAAAATTCATCAATAATAATTTAATTGAAATAATAATAATTAATTAATTCTAATTAATAATTCGATACCCTGTCTTAAATAGAATTCTAAAGATGATTTTAATGTGGCTCTATATCCATTCCTATGATGCAACATGTGACATTAACCATATACATATGATTTTCTGCATCAATAAAATGATATCCAAATGATGCAATGTTCATAGATATGACAGAAATGAGATGCAATAGAGTATCAAGCAACATTAATGTGACAAATTTAATCATTTGCTTCAAAATATGAGATACAACTACCAATCCTCTATGACACTAGAGCTATGAAATTAATGATGTCCCTAATTGCAATGTAGTTTTTGTAAAAACAAACTACAATGTAAAATGAATTTCTCTGCTAGGGATTTGTATCGTAGCAATGGGTTTTCTGTAGAACCATCTAAGCCTAACTCACAAATAAATATTGGGATATGTGACATGAATTTCTATGTTAGGGATTTGTATTGTAGTAATTGTTTTTTTGTAACATCATCTAACCCTAATTCACTAAGTAATATTAAAACAAAATAGGTGTTAAATCATGGGCCAATCCCACCTATAATGAACTAGCAAAAAATAAGTTCTCTCAAATATTTTTCCTATAAACCCTTACTATGTGGAGGCTTGCTTACTGCCCTATAAATAGGTGTTCACCCCAAGCCCCTTCATCACATTGTGTTGGTCCAATTTATCTGCTCACTCGCTTTCTGTATTCTCCATCAATGCCAAGGGTATTTTCATCCTTTAATACCAAGGGAATAGCTTTTGCACTATTTTGTGCTTCTCCCAAGAGAATTCTTTTATAGCGAGGAAAAGTGGTAGGTGTTTCAACTTTACTGCCATCAATAGCAGGCCAAGAGTGTTTCATTGAAGATGACTCTACATCTGCAATGTGTATATCTGAGGGTTCAGATTTCTTTTTCCACTCATAAAAATACAACCAAGTTTTTTTCCTTGCCACATATGCCTTCCATTCTTGTGCATCCTGAATTTTTCTTGATTTGGAGTACTAAATTCAAAAGCATTAGACTCTCGATAAGTATATAGATCCCAATTTAAAAAATTATTTTCCGTTATGGAAGGATGCAAAATTCATATTGTTGACACCCAACCACTGTGTATTCACATCGTTTTGATTTTATTGACTCACAAAACTTAACCACCCGGTCAATTTGTCCTGCAAATCTTCGATATTGTCCTACAAATATTATATATTATCGCTACAGATATATAAAATATATATATACATAAAAAGTTTAATACTGCTAAAATTTGTATATGCCCATAATTATAAAACTTTTTAAAATTATTAGCAAGTGAACAATAATGTGTTTATTTTAAAATTAACTGTGTTTTACGGCTAAAACAATGAAAATGTGTATACGGGCGTCAATTTTAAAGCCTGACTAGGAAATATACCACTCACCCTCATAGGTGAAGTGATAGTACACTTTATCTACCACTTGATTCGCATATGTGATGTCATTCGAAATTTAAATTAGGTCTATTTGAATTATTAATGCTTAGTGTTTTTTTTATGAAATAAGTAAACTGATAGTAATTTTCATCCATTTTTTCAAATTTATAAAACA